>SJYX01021542.1:399580-414548 GCA_006410675.1 Oreotragus oreotragus | reverse complement strand
AAAAGCAGAGACATTACTTTGCCGACTAAGGTCCGTCTAGTCAAGGCTGTGGTTTTTCCAGTGGTCATGTATGGATATGAGAGCTGGACTGTGAAGAAAGCTGAGTGCTGAAGAATCGATGCTTTTGAACTGTGGTGCTGAAGAAGACTCTTAAGAGTCCCTTGGACTGCAAGGAGATCTAACCAGTCCATTCTAAAGGAGATCGGTCCTGGGATTTCTTTGGAAGGAATGATGCTAAAGCTGAAACTCCAGTACTTTGGCCACCTCATGCGAAGAGTTGACTCATTGGAAAAGTCTCTGATGCTGGGAGGGTTTGGGGGCAGGAGGAGAAGGGGACGACAGAGGATGAGATGGCTGGATGGCATCACTGACTCGATGGACATGTTTGAGTGAACTCCGGGAGATGGTGATGGACAGGGAGGCCTGGCGTGCTGCAATTCATGGGGTCGCAAAGAGTCGGACACGACTGAGCGACTGAACTGAATTGAGGGAACTTCCATACTGTCTTCCATAGTGGTTGCACCAACTTACATTCCCTCTGATAATGTATAAGGGTTCCCTTTTCTCCACACCCTCTCCAGCATTTGTTATTTGTAGACTTTTCAGTGATGGCCCATGACTTTTCTTTACACAGGATGCTGCCAGTACTGGATCCAGCAAAGGTGTGTCAGCTCAGTGCCTGTTTGACTTGCTGCAGTCCCTGGAGGGAGAGACCACTGACATCCTGGACATCTTAGAGCTGGTCAAAGCTGAGAAGCCTCTTAAGTCATTGGGTAAAAGGAAAATTTCCTTGACATTCTTTTTCTCTTTGTAATATTTTTAGTGGTTTATACTGAACATTTTGAACTAAATGAAAACAGCAACGTAAGTGGGGCTTAGTATAAGTTAAATGAATGCATTTTCCTATCTTCTGTTACTTAAATTTCTTATAATTCTTAAAGTGTTAAGGATTCTCTACCAGGAAAACTGGGAGAAATACCAACAACCTCAGATATGCACATGGCATATGGCAGAAAATTAAGAACTAAAGAGCCTCTAGATGAAGGTGAAAGAGGATAGTGCAAAAGCTGGCTTGAAACTCAACATTAAAAAAACCTAAGAACATGGCATCCCGTCCCATCACTTCATAGCAAATAGATGGGGAAAAAGTGAAAACAGTGACAGATTTTATCTTCCTGGGCTCCAGAATCACTACAGATGGTGATTGCAGCCATGAAATTAAAAGACGCATTCTCCTTGGAAGGAAAGCTCTGACAAACCTAGACAGTGTATTAAAAAGCATAGACATTACTTGGCCAACAAAGGTCCATGTGAGAGTTAGACCATAAAGAAGGCTAAGCATCAAAGAATTGATGCTTTTGGACTGTGGTGTTGGAGAAGACTCTTGAAAGTCCCTTGGACTGCAAGGAGAACCAACCAGTCCATTCTAAAGGAAATTAGTCCCGAATATTCATTGAAAGGACTGATGCTGAAGCTGAAGCTTCAATACTTTGGCCACCTGATGTGAAGAACTGACTGATTTGAAAGACCCTGTTGCTGGGAAAGATTGAGGGCAGGAGGAGAAGGGGGACGACAGAGGATGAAATGGTTGAATGGCATCACCAATGGACATGAGTTTGAGTACACTCCCAGAGTTGGTGATGGACAGGGAAACCTGCTATTCTATTAGATGAGAGTTTTTTAATTACCAAAAAAACCACTTTTATTTTTCATATGATTATTCAAAAATAGAATAAAATTTATAGTCCCTTAAGATGAGGAAATTGAGTGTTCACAGTTTAGGAATAAAATCTAATAAAGAAATAACTACAAAATATCACTAGAAAGAAAATGTTAGGAGTGATAAGCTCCTCTTTATCCCTGACAGAATCCACTCTGATTGTGTGCCTTGACCTTCTGTCCCTTTAGATTTCTGCTATGGAAACGAAGACCTGACTTTCTCTATAAGTGAAGCCATTAAGCTCTGTGTTACAGTGGTGGCATATGCTCCTGAATCATTCAGAAGGTAACTGCACGCTTTAATCTGTGCCTTGTAATAAGTAAATATGGCAAGGGGAATAAAGCTGAGTGAATACAAAGGTTATGTTTGTTAATATTAGCCTGTAACATTCTGGCAAGTCCATTTGCAAAACTAAATGTAGGAAACTTGTCATAGCCGAGGTTATGAAAACTACAGTAAATCTTCATCAATTTGAAATCCCCTAATTTAGAATTTTTGCCTGGAAAATCCTATGGATGGAGGAGCCTGGTAGGCTGCAGTCCATGGGGTCGCTAAGAGTCAGACACAACTGAGTGACTTCACTTTCACTTTTCACTTTTCATGCATTGGAGCAGGAAATGGCAACCCACTCCAGTGTTCTTGCCTGGACAGGAACAGGGGAGCCTGGTGGGCTTCCATCTATGGGGTCGCACAGAGTCAGACATGACTGAAGTGACTTAGCAGCAATTTAGAATTTATGCAGCAGCTAAGATGTTTAGGAAATACTATCCTCACGTGTAATTGATATTTGATTTGCTGTTAATTTCTCAATAGACATTTAATCTATTTAAGAAAACTCCTTTCAGGGAAAGATAAGAACTTCTGTCACACAAAGAGCAGGAAGATAAATCATGCCTATTATTTTCCAAGAGCAGGGAGCCCAGAGGCCTTACATGGAGAGTGTTATTCCGATTCTAGGCTGTTGTCTCTGATTTATATATATATATATCTGTCTCTTATACACATCTAGATGTGTATAAGAGACAGATTGTATGNGTGGGGTCACACAGAGTCGGCCACGACTGAAGTGACTTAGCAGCAGCAGCAGGCTTTCCTTTCTCTTTTTGCCCCTACCCTGTGGCATATGGGATCTTAGTTCCCTGACCAGGGATCAAACCCTTGCCCTTCGGCAGTGCTGGACTGCCGGGGAAGTCCCAGCAGGCTTTCTTGACTGGTTATTGTTATTTAGCCTTTCCAACACGTCACTGGGAGAAGGCAATGGCACCCCACCCCAGTACTCTTGCCTGGAAAATCCTATGGACGGAGGAGCCTGGTGGGCTGCAGTTCATGGGGTCGCTAAGAGTCAGACAGACTGAGCGACTTCACTTTCACTTTTCACTTTGATGCACTGGAGAAGGAAATGGCAACCCACTCCAGTGTTCTTGTCTGGAGAATCCCAGGAACGAGGGAGCCTGGTGGGCTGCCGTCTATGGGGTCGCACAGAGTCAGACACGACTGAAGTGACTTAGCAGCAACACGTCACTGGCTACATGTATTTCAAATGATGTCTTTTACTCTGTGACTTATAATTTAACTTCCCTAAGTTTGTCTTTTGATTAACAGAGCCCTTCATTTTAATATAGTCCAGTGTATCACCTTTTTCCTATTTTTTAGTTCCGTGTCCTCTTATGAAATCTTGGCTAACCCAAGGTTACAAATGTGTCCTCTTACAGGCCAGGTGCTTTATTGTCTTTACCTTTAAATTTAGGTTAACAAGCCACCTGGAATTAATTTTGGTATGGTGTAAAGTAAGGGTCAAAGTTTATTTTTTTCTGTAGAGATATATAATAGGCAACAGACCCAGCACCATTTATAGAAAAGACTAGACTTCCCCCATCATATTGCAGTGCCATTTTTGTTAAACATCAAATATCTGCAGATTTGTTTTGTATTCCTTATTCTATTTCATGTATCTGTTTGTCTATCCTTGAACCAATATTATACTGATCTTACTTACGATAAGCTTAATCATAAGGCTGACATCTGGTAATATGTCTTTTTATAGTTGTGAAATTTCCATCTTTAACTATAGGAATGCTATTTGCCTTGAAGTCTGTTTTGTCTAACATTATAGTTACATCAGCATTCTTTTGGTGTTTGCTGTTATTGTAATCTTCAACATTTCTGTATACTTATATTTAACATGTCTCTTAATAGCAAAATACAGCTGAACTTTTAATGATTCATTCTAGTAAGCAGGCATTTTTCAGACCTGCATCACAATGACTATTTCAGACATGATCCTTGCTGTAAAAATGCTTAAGCTTTAGGAAGCCTGCCTCCTAAAGAAGAATTTAATCTTGTCTCAAATTTGTTCCAACTAGAAAATCACTCTTGGAAAATTACTGAATGAAAGTTTTGTTGATGATTTTGTGAGGTTCATTTCTCTACATCGACTGAATAACTCCACCTATTACCATTCTATCAGGTCGGCCAAAAAGGAAGAGTTTATAGACAAGCCCAAAAGAACTTTTTGACCAACTCAATACTATGCTGTCAACCAACTGTATATATGTTAACTCTTATATCCCTTGGCCTGTAGCCCATCAGGCTCCTCTGTCTATGGAATTGTCCAGGCAAAATACTGGAGTGGGTTGCCATTTCCTACTTCAGGGGATCTTCCCAACCCAGGGATTGAACCTGTGTCTCTTATGTCTCCTGCATTGGCAGGCGGATTCTTTACCACTAGCGCCACCTGGGAAACTCATTGGGTGCTTAATTAATTCATTAATTAGTGTTAGTCGATATTTCCAGCAGCTTTAATTACCCTTGACATGGGTGGAGTGGGAAGGGGACCCAGATTTTTTTCATCTCTCTAGAGGCTTCTCATTTCTCCATGCTCCAAAATATTAAATAGGATGTAAAATGTGACTTGGTTTTTCTTCTGTTGACTGAAGTCTTCAGATGCTGATGGTCTTGGAAGCTTTAGTGCCATGTTACCTACAAAAGCTGAAGAGGCAGACGTCACAGGTGGAGACGGTACCTGCTGCCCGGGAGGAGATTGCTGCCATGGCTGCTCTTGCAACCTCCCTGCAGGCCCTTTTGTACAGCGTGGAGGTCCTCACCAGGTAATCCCATCGGCGGAAATGTCCACAGCCACAAACAACATGTATCCACCACAAAGAGGAAGAAAAAAAAAGTGATGGCTAAAATCCCTAAAACCCAGTTTTTACCCAAACTTGGGAGTTTCCCAGGTGGCTCAGTGGTAAAGAATCTGCCTGACAAACAGGAGACCTGGGTTCGATCCCTGGGCTGGGAAGATCCCCTGGAGGAGGAAATGGCACCCCACTCCAGCATTCTTGCCTGGGAAATTCCTTGGAAAGGGGAGCCTGGTGGGCTACAGTCCACGGGGTCGCAAAGAGTCAGACACAACTTAGCGACTGAGCGTGTACCCAAACTCAGCCCTTTATGGCTAAAACTGCAAACATTCTCTGAGTTGTTTGGATAAATAGTGCTAAGTACTCAGAATAATAATGATAATAATAATTAGTAGTAGTATTGTTATTGCTAAACACACACTTGCACATAGCTTGCTGAGCTTCTCTGGCAGTTTTAACCCAGTAGTAAACAAATCTTTCATAAAAGGGCTAATTTAGTGAATGTGAAAATGTGGTCCGCATTTTTATTAGCTCTTATTTTATGAAACATGAAATGTCACCAATTTCAACTAAGTGTTTATATTGTTTCCCGATTTTTAAAGAGTTGGGGTTTTCTTCCTATAATGTCAGAAGCTACATAACAGACATAAAATACAAAATTTTATTCTAATGCTTCAATTGGTAGATTCTCCATCGGACAAGACTCGTTACTGCTGAGAGAGAGGACTGAGGGATTTGGGAATGGAAAGGTCAATTGACACCAGGGTTCACCCTAAGCAGAGTTCCAAGAGTTTAGTCCTGTCATAAGATTCTTGGGTGTAGAAACAGAAGAACTAGGTGACCCTGGGCCCAGGGAAGGGCTGGGCTGATGAGGCCTGGGTGGAGTTTGAGGTAGTAGGGGAGCAGGGATGTCTGTGTACAAAAGATAAGGTGAGTGGGAATGGTAGATGCAGAAAACTACGTAGTGACTGGCTTCCCTTTTCCATTTTCATCTACAGTTAGCTGGAAGATGTTCCTCCCCAGGGGTGGAGGTGGGGAAGCCTTCTTTCTGCATTGGTGTCTTTGTTCCTCCATCCCATTTGACCATATCATTAGCCTAAAGTTCTGTGATTTACTCCCATCAAAGGTACCAACTTCTTCAGCCCCATCTTGCTCAGTCAGTGGGGGGGACTCGCTGAAATCTCTGTCACTTCCAGCAGCAAGAGAGAGGGGGTGTGAGGTTGTCATTCATTAAGTTCAATCCATATTTAGTTCCCAATCTTGTACTACATTGCCAGCCTAGAGAAGAACACAGCCCAAAGTCTTGGGTAGACTATCTGTTGAAATGGCCCCATGCATCTAAACTGAGGAAATGGGAAGCTATGAAACAGGGACCTGTGACAAATTGCCTCATCCCATGAGAAACGGTCCCCAGTGCTTTGATGATAGTTTTCTGAAAGTCCAAGGAGAAAGAACATCCCAAGGAAAAATACATGACTTACACACTCTTCCTTCTCCACCTACCTGGGTATGTCATGACTGCCTTCCTGAGACTAGAGGAAAGAGCAGTCAATTTCCCCAAGTGCTGCTTGATTCTGGCTCTTAATAATACCCAACGATGCTTTCTATTCCTTTTTATAAGTCAATTAACTTATCCAAAATTGACTTAACCAAACTTCCACAAAGAATTATGGATGGAGCTCTGATATTTAAAATCCCATGGTCTTAAATATTCCCGTGTACTTAATATTCTTTTGATGAAGTGGAAGACTAGCCTCACTGGTTGGTTATAATTATTCACAACTAAACTGGCCTCATTGTTTTTACAGAAAGCAAATATTTAATGAGAAGGATACCATTTCACTTTCACAGTCTTAATTTATGTAGCTCATGAAAACAACAACAGTTCTATAGATAGTAACACATAAACAAGTGTATTACAAGTGTATCAGTGTTAGTTTTCCATTGTTGCATAACATGGTACCACGAGCTCAGAGGCTTAAGACAGATAATATCACATGGCATGATTCTGTAGGTCAGAAACCTGGGGTAAGCTCAGCTGACTATTCTGCTTAGGGTCTCCCAAGGCCAAAATCAAGATGTCAGTTAGTCTGACCTCTTATTGGAAGGTTCTGGGGGAAAATCCATTTCTAAGCTCATTAAGGTTTTTGGCAGAATCCAGTAGGCAGCTTTGGGTTGGAGGTCCCTTTTCCTTTCTGACTTCAGCCAGGGGCCACTCTCTGCTTATAAGACACTGATTTCCCTTCTCACCCAGAACCTCCAATCCTCCAGCCTATAATGGTGCCCTTGAGTCCTTCTTAGGCTTCAAATCTCTCTGCCCCGAGCAAGAGAAAACTTTCTGCCTTTTAAGTACTGGCATGCGACTCAGTGTAACAAATCTGCCTGCCATGCTGGAGAAACAGGAAACACAAGTTCAATTCTTGGATTAGAAGATCCCTTGGAGGAGAACATGGCAACCCACATCAGTATTTTTGCCTGGAGGATCCCATGGACAGAGGAGCCTGGCGGGCTACAGTCCATGGGGTTGTAGAGAGTTGGACATGACTAAGCACGCACGGTAAGATTAGGTCTATGCAGATCATCCCCCTCTTGCCATATAATGTACCAGAACCATGAGAGTAACACCAGGCAGGAGGAAGGTCTTGGGGCCAGCTTTAAATTCTGCCCGCTATAGCAAAGGCACAGAAAGAGACAGTCTGGTGTTATCATTAAAGTTCCAGTCGCCAACCACAACCAGCATATAGAAATTGAGCATAATAGAAGCAAACCTTAAAGCGTTTATATAAGCAATTGCTTTAAAAAGCCTTATCTTCCCTTCCATGTCACAAATGACACAAAGGCAGTTAACCTAAAACTCAGAGAAGATATAAAATAAGAGATCATTCTTTTCTATTTCTTAGCATCAAAATTACTGACTTAAATAGATATTCATTTACTCATGTCCCTGGGTAGTCTTAGGTGTAATTTTCACTGGAAAGGTTCTCCTTCTCTGATAGTTTTGCAGAAAAATCGAGTGGTTGATTATGGAGTAGGTGGCCTAAATGATATGTGCATTCTTTTTTTTTTTTTTTTCTTACTGTCTAGAATGGCTAGCTTCCTGGTACCTGTAGATTTGAAAAATGAATTCTTAACTTTCACTTCATCAAAACAGACTTATAAGTCTGATTTCATAAATGTCTGGTTTGGAGTCCTAGTTCATTACTCAGGACCAAGAAACAAAAGACCTTAAATCTCACTGATAGACCCTTGGGAATCGGTATTCCCTTTTAAGTGCCTCCCAGAACAAAGAGAGCACTGGAGTGTGACAGCAAAGCCCAAAGTCTTTATAAGACTCTATAACTGACTTAAAACTTGTATGAGCTGCAATAACCTGAGGATTTCATAAGTGTCTCCACTTGTGTTGTTTTGTTACTGTCATTGTTGCAGGCCCATGACGGCCCCCCAGATGAGCAGGTGTGACCAAGGTCATAAAGGGGCCACCACAGCCAACCACACCATGTCCTCTGGGGTGAATACCAGGTAATTCCCTGGCCCTATGCTTCTGTGGTCTCTCAATTCCATACAACCTGAATCTCAGCCACTGGGAATGAAAAGAATCCTGAAACTAGTCAATACTGAGGGTGACATTCTCCAAAGAAAAGAAAAGAAGGTGAGAGTTTAGAGTTACAAGAAAATACTGAGACCATTTTTTAAAAATGTCACCTTCATAAATGAAGAGAAATAAGACATCTTTAAAAAATGGCGTTCCTTTGTTTGTATGAACATGCAAGATGTTCTCTGCCTCCTGGGTGGTCTTTGAACTACTCCACTGTTGTTTCATTTGCCTTTTTGTTGGACACAGATGAAACAATAATAACCAAGAGGTGGTTTCTCATTCCAGGGCAGTTGTGCAGAGTCAACTTTCTTTCATGTGAACAGATTTTCAGCAGACCTTTCATCCAAACTTTGACTTAGGTCCCTACATGATGCTTTCATGGTTGTTGACTTAATCATCTTCCTTGTTTTAGTGTAACTCAAGATACTAGCTGGACTAGTTAATACTTTACCTGCTTCATTCTGCGTAGGTTAACCTCTAAATCCCCTGAGACAGAAAGAAATGTTCAACTAGCTTCTTCCTTCAAGGAAGAATTTAAGACAGGGCAAATCTAAAATCAGCTTGAGAGAAAGTTCTTTTTTCCCAGTGTGGACTAGTTAGCACAATAATCATAAGGAAAAATGAAATGATTTTCTAGTCTCTCTGAAGCACATTTTAAAGTATGTATCATTATTTATGTAAATTCCCAGCTTATCATATATTTATGCTAAAAATGAAATAGATTTCAAACTAGTGTCAACTCGGGTCTCAGTGTCTCACATTAACTAGACATGATTCTTTGGGTTTTGAGTAATGAGTTTAAGTGATGCTTAGGGGTTTCTCTCGCTGGAGAAGGGCATGGCAACCCACTCCAGTATCCTTGCCTGGAGAATCCCCATGGACAGAGGAGCCTGGCAGGCTACAGTCATGGGGTTGCAAAGAGTCAGACACGACTGAGCGACTAAGCACGGGGGTTTCTGTAAGCATACTGAGCTCTGTTCAGCTAGGCTCATGCAAGGTACACAGAGAAAGAGGACTTCTAAAGTCCTATTGCCAGTCACTCATAAAAGGAGAAGTCTCTAGAACCGGAAGGAAGTCAGCCATGATTTTCCCTCTGGTCCCCTAAGATATAGCACATGATGTTAAAATTGTAAGTAGATTCACCTTACCTTTAAAGTTTAAAAATGTCCCTCATGAGACCGCATTCCCTGAGTCTGGGCGTGTTTTTACAGTATTTGTCTTTCTACAAAGTATCTGGCAATGGAACAGCTTTCCTGGCAGCTATTACTGCAGTATCTGTGATAGCTGAATGACAGATTAAGATTCTCTACTTTCGAGTTTGTACCGCTTACCAAAACGTGTGGCCTCAAGGGCTTCTCACGAGGAAAGGTCTTCAAGAGGACCCACCGCAGGGCTCCTGCTCTTGCTCTGATAGTGACTCAGACTGTTTTTCTGACTCTCAGGTACCAGGAACAAGGCGCCAAACTGCACTTCATCAGGTACAGAAAGACAACCTAACGTTTTTAAAAAAAAGATAAGCACCGTTAATATTTTGGAAAGCATCTACCAATTGTTTATTTTTACACAAACATACATAATCACATAATTATATGTGGGTAGATTGTCTTCTACTGTACTCTTTTTGAAACCTGCCTTTTTTTATTCCACACTATGTCACATCCATCTTTCAAAGCCAGTAAATGTAGAGCCTTACCTTCATGTGCAATGGTTGGATATGTCTGATTATAAATATATACTAATTTGTTAATCAACCTCTATTTGTGGGCTATTTAAGCTGTTTCCAATAGTTTACAATTATAAGCAACCATGTAATGGCTAGATCCCACTGGGCAATTTCTTATTATTTGACTGTCTTACCAAATGGCCTTTGGCTTCTCCAGGATATTGCCTTTGTTCATACTTCTTTCTTCTGAGAGGGAAGTTCTTTCTCATTTGCTTAATAGTTATTATGTCTTTTAAAAATCTTTTCCTACATGATAAAAGTAAAATTCACAACCCATTAAAGCATATCCTTCATCCTAGATTGCCCAATTAAATCAAGGAAAGCCTCACAACACTTGAGGGTAGTGAGTTTTAAACTTTTTTAACCATGAGCCACATTAAGTAATACATTTTTAAAAATCATGAATTAAAATATACTTTGGGGGTAGAATCACCTATATATTTTTCTTTTTTAATTTAAATTTTTATTTCATTTTTGACTCTTTAAATTTTTTATTTATTTTAATTGGAGAATATTAATTATTGTGTTGGTTTCTATCATACATCAACATGAATCAGCCATAGGTATACATATGTCCCCTCCCTCTTGAGCCTACCTCCCACCTCTCACTCCATCCCAGCCCTCTAGGAAGACATCTCTAATTTTGTACTATTTAATAATTCTATCATCTTGTGATGATTTGCATGGTTCCATCAGGTTTCATTTCATTCATGCGTGGCATCCTAATTCTGCATAAATCCTCAGGAAGTGACTAATGTAAAGTCACTATAGTTTGGGGTGATAGTCTCTTCTAGAATGATGGACTTTCTTTATTTTTCCAATGAGTTTCTCCTTGGCCCTGCCCTGCTGCTTTATTAACTTGGATATAATGTAAGGCAGGAGTCTCCAACCTCTGGGATCTAATGCCTGATGATCTGAGGTGAAGCTGATGTAATGATAATAGAAATGAAGTGCACAATAAATGCAGTGTGCCCGAATCATACCCAAACCATTCCCTTCCTACCCTGTCTGTGGAAAAATTGCCTTCCTTGAAACCGGATCCTGGTGCCAAAAAGTTTGGGGACCACATCATGTTTTTCTTCAACATGATACCCTTCTTTCACAGCTGCCCACCACACACACCTTTCCAGACCCCCAGTTAATAATTTTTATTGCCATCATTTTTAATAATAATTTTATAATTTCTCCAGAGAAAACCTGCACTTACTGGAGGAAGGGCAGGGCCTTCCCAGGGAGGAACTGGATGAACGGATCGCTCGGGAGGAGTTCAGGCGGCCTCGGGAGTCTCTGCTGAACATCTGCACAGAGTTCTACAAGCACTGTGGGCCCAGGCTGAAGATCTTGCAAAACCTGGCCGGCGAGCCACGGGTCACTGCCTTGGAGCTGCTGGATGTGAAGTCTCACATGAGGTACCATCCTCCTTTTCTCTCCCCTGAGTGTGCACACAGCCAGGGCAGGTGAGGGGTGGGGGCGGTGTGCAGGGTGATTGCGATGGGCCAGGGTCAAAACTTGTAACTGGTTGAAATTGATTGGTCTCATGTGGTTTGGATACATGACAAATGGAGCCCTCTGGGAAAATGGATGTCAAATCCATGGAAAAGGATCTTGGCATGGACAGGGGGAGATATTCTTAAAGTCAGAAAGGCCCAGTCAATATTTGCTCCTCAATAAGAGAATGAAAGGAATTTATGTCACCTGAGTTCTTATGGAAGTAACGTTCTTCCAAGTACTCTTTACTGCCCCAATTCTAATTTTTCATAAGAATCCAGTGTCTCCTGTCTCTTATATTGCATCTGCTCCAGGACTTGCTCTGCTCCTACAATATCTGAGGACTCAGTGATGGGCCTACAGGGAAGGAGCAGTTTTAATTTAGAAGCACATTTTGGTTCAGTCTGAGATTCCTTTTATACACATTGTGCATGATAGCCTTCCAGTATTTCAAAAATATCCTGGTAAAAAGTCTGCACTAGTTGAGGCCAGTCATCATATAAAAATTTGTACTCCTGGAGTATCAGAGAGAGACCCCAGAATTACATCTCTGTGCACTCATATTTCCTTCTTTCTAGGGAAATGTCATTTTACTGTTACTCAGACTATAAAGCCTGTGTCTGTATTTTCAGGTTCTTTAAAGGAACATGATTCCAGGGGATCTTCTATTTTGATTTATAACAGTTTGTAAAGGATTATAAAAATTCCTGGAAAGGAAAATTCCATGGGTAACTGAATATTCCCTTGAAGAGTTTAGTAGATCTATAAAGCTAAAGGTAGGCTTAGGTTCTAGCCTTTCAGAAATAATGTTGCAATTTGGCAAAACACACCAATTTCCTGATTATTGCCTCATTTCCCCCCCTAAAATTATCCCTTGAAAAGTTTAGAAAGTACTAAGTGAGGGAAAATGAGAAATGTATGAAGAACACAGGCTCTTTCTCCTCCAGACTGATTTCACACTCTCTGAGTTGTTGGCGCACACCCAGAACTCCATAGCATCACATGTGTTCACACTCCCCACTGTGCTGTGATGGGAAGAGCTTATTTTACACTGAGAATTTCAGCTCCAGCACTGGGAAAGGGAGGAAAGTTTGAAGTGTTAAGCTCCGGTTGCCATAGTAACTCAGTGCTTCAGTCACGCTCTCTCCGCTCCTTTCCTACTGATCATGGCTTGTTGTTCAGTCACTAAGTTGTTTCCAACGCTTTGTGACCCCAGGGACTGCAGCACCCAGTCTTCCCTGTCCTTCACTATCTCCCAGAGTTTGCTCAAACTCATGTCCTTTGAGTCAGTGATGCCGTCTCTCATCCTCTCTCATCCTTTTCTCCTCCTGCCTTCAATCTTTCCTAGCATTAGGGTCTTTTCCAATAAGTCGGCTCTTCTCATTAGGTGGCCAAAGTATTGGGGTTTCAGCAACAGTCCTCCCAGTGAATAACCAGGGTTGATTTCCTTTAGGATTGACTGGTTTGATCTCCTTGCTGTCCAAGGGNTTTTCTCCTCCTGCCTTCAATCTTTCCTAGCATTAGGGTCTTTTCCAATAAGTCGGCTCTTCTCATTAGGTGGCCAAAGTATTGGGGTTTCAGCAACAGTCCTCCCAGTGAATAACCAGGGTTGATTTCCTTTAGGATTGACTGGTTTGATCTCCTTGCTGTCCAAGGGACTCTCAAGAGTCTTCTCCAGCACCACAGTTCGGAATCATAAATTCTTTGGCACTCAGCTTTCTTAATGGTCCAACTCTCACATCCATACACGACTGCTAGAAAAACCATAGCTTTGACTATATGGATCTTTGTCAGCAAAGTGATATCTCTGCTTTTTAATATGCTGTCTAGCTTTGTCATAGCTTTTCTTCCGAGGAGTAAGCGTCTTTTACTATTGTGGCTACAGTCACCGTCCACAGTGATTTTGGAGCTCAAGAAAATAAAATCTGTCACTGTTTCTACTTTTTCCCTATCTATGTGCCATGAAGTAATCATGGCTAGCTGTCCTAAGTTATTCCACGTCACATTGCCAGAATCAGAGACAGGCTACTACCAACAGACATTTTGTGGGAAAAGATTCCTAAAAGATAGGAGAGTGAATGAAGAAAGAGAGGGAGAGAGACCAAGTTGGAGAGAGAGATCATAGCAATGAGTTAGTAACTGTCCTGTGACTTGAGGGTCTCTATCTGCATTCCTTAAGGCGTTTGGAGGGAGGGGAGCTCATGAGTCAGAGAGGCCTGGAGCTCCCTCTAGAGGTCAAACCCTTTTAGAGATTAATGAGCTCCAGAAGGGCAAACTCTTAGCTCCATGCCTGGCACAGACCTAGGGATCAGTAGATACCAATGCTAATGAGAAAGATCCAAACACTATACTAGACACTGGGGGTGTAAAATAAACCCCTTGTCTTAACAGGATCATAGTCCAATACTGAGACACACGTAAGAATATAGAATGCTGTGTTGCAAATACTGTCTATCACATGTGAGTGTTTAGTTTATTATTGTACCAAGTACTTGAGGCAACTTAGAAAATCATATGATGCAAAAGAATACAATTTACAAATTAGAGAGTCAGAGCAATGTGAAAAATTAGCAGGGAAATAATTTTTTTAACATGGGAAATCTATGGTTTTATCATATTAGATGCTACTCATGAGCTATAAATTTGACTTTGTGCTATCAATAGGGAGACAGGGCCAATCGTAAAATCATAGTTTCAATAAGATGAAAACAACCAGTTTCTAGGTAAAACATCACCTTTTCAAATATGAAGAACAAGAAGTATCTCTTGGTCGATGTATGTTAAAAGGAAAGAGTAGTGTGACAGACACCATCCTCAACAACATCCCATGATAGATAAAGGACCATTTTCCTGGGACTGGATGCCTGTCAGTGCTGAAAGTTGCATAATGTCTTAATGCAGTTCATCAACAGTCAACTGTATGGACCCAGCATAAGGTCATTCTCAGTTCAGTTCAGTTCATTTCAGTTCAGTCGCTCAGTCGTGTCCGACTCTTTGCAACCCCATGAATCGGAGCACACCAGGCCTCCCTGTTCATCACCATCTCCCGGAGTTCACTCAGACTCACGTCCATCGAGTCCGTGATGCCATCCAGCCATCTCATCCTCGGTCGTCCCCTTCTCCTCCTGCCCCCAATCCCTCCCAGCATCAGAGTCTTCTCCAATGAGTCAACTCTTCTCATGAGGTGGCCAAAGTACTGGAGTTTCAGCTTCAGCATCATTCCTTCCAAAGAAATCCCAGGGTTGATCTCCTTCAGAATGGACTGGTTGGATCTCCTTGCAGTCCAAGGGACTCTCAAGAGTCTT
>SJYX01021542.1:242354-397643 GCA_006410675.1 Oreotragus oreotragus | reverse complement strand
ACGTGAGATGAGTGCAATTGTGCGGTAGTTTGAGCATTCTTTGGCATTGCCTTTCTTTGGGATTGGAAAACTGACCTTTTCCAGTCCTGTGGCCACTGCTGAGTTTTCCAAATTTGCTGGCATATTGAGTGCAGCACTTTCACAGCATCATCTTTCAGGATTTGAAACAGCTCAACTGGAATTCTATCACCTCCACTAGCTTTGTTCATAGTGATGCTTTCTAAGGCCCACTTCACTTCACATTCTAAGATGTCTGGCTCTAGATTAGTGATCACATCATCATGATTATCTGGGTCATGAAGATCTTTTTTGTACAGTTCTTCTGTGTATTCAGGGCACGATTATTTCATGGCCTGAATCTAGAGAAATGTGAGCAAAACTTTTACTAGCAGGGAATATTCCCTCTATTCATGCAATTTCTAGTAACAGACTTTCAGTAAAAATGGACCTTCCTTGTTCTCTGGCCAGAGTTTACTAAGTAGTGATAGTTCCATATGCTTTGACCTTATCCCAGGATGGTGGAGCCCAATGGGCTGCTGTCTGTGGGGTCGCACAGAGTCGGACACGACTGAAGCGACTTAGCAGCAGCAGCAGTATACCAAGCAAAGGATATAATGAAGGCCTTCTTTTATAAATAAAGTATACATTTGGATATATGTGTAAGTCAGAGCTGAATATATAAGTTCTAGAATTGGGGACATATAGGTAGTACCTAAATTCATAAGAATGGATAGTATCAACCAAGGAGAGAGGGTTGATTTAAAGGAAAAAAGAAATGGGATGATATAAAAGAGGCTATATTTGCAAGAAGTACTTGATTTGAATCAGAGTCAAGAGGAGTGTTGAGATGATCTGTACTCCTACATTTGCAGAATATATGATTGATTGCAAGGCTCTCAAGAAAAACATTCTTGATTGGATAGTTTCTACCCCAGGAGAAGTTATTGCCTCATTTTCCCAAACCAAAGCTACTTAAGCAGTGGAACAGAGAACAGTAAGCTCTGCAAATGCATTTTTCCTCTCTCTCTCTCTCTCTACTTCCTCCCCTCCCCTGCCCTCTCTCTCCAACTTTCCCTTTCTCCATCTCCTTCTCTATCTTAAGTTCTCAAGGTTATTTATGCAATAGTACAGCAAAGCCTGTATTAAAGGAAGTTTTTGTTTTATGCTGAAATATATTCATGTTGTAACATGCCCAGGGATGAGCATTTTTGGGGGGCTCCAAAATCACTACAGATGGTGACTGCAGCCATGAAATTAAAAGACGCTTACTCTTTGGAAGGAAAGTTATGACCAACCTAGACAGCATATTCAAAAGTAGAGACGTTACTTTGCCAACAAAGGTCCGTCCAGTCAAAGCTATGGTTTTACCAGTAGTCACATATGGGTGTGAGAGTTGGACCATAAAGGAAGCTGAGCACCGAAGAATTGATGCTTTTGAACTGTGGTATTGGAGAAGACTCTTGAGAATCCCTGCAAGGAGATCCAACCAGTCTAGCCATGAAATTAAAAGACGCTTACTCTTTGGAAGGAAAGTTATGACCAACCTAGACAGCATATTCAAAAGTAGAGACGTTACTTTGCCAACAAAGGTCCGTCCAGTCAAAGCTATGGTTTTACCAGTAGTCACATATGGGTGTGAGAGTTGGACCATAAAGGAAGCTGAGCACCGAAGAATTGATGCTTTTGAACTGTGGTATTGGAGAAGACTCTTGAGAATCCCTGCAAGGAGATCCAACCAGTCGATCCTAAAGGAAATTAGTCCTGAACATTCATTGGAACAGCTGATGCTGAAGCTGAAACTCCAATACTTTAGCCACCTGATTTGAAGAACTGACTCCTTGGAAAAGACTCTGATGCTGGGAAAGATTAAAGGCAGGAGGAGAAGGGTACAACAGAGGATGAGGTGGTTGGATGGCATCACCGATTCTATGGACATGAATTTGAGTAAGCTCCGAGAGTTGGTGATGGACAAGGAAGCCTGGTGTGCTGCAGTCCATGGGACTGCAAACAGCTGGACATGACTGAGGAACTAAACTGAACAGGGATAAGAGAAATCCAGTAAATAATCCATTAAATGCCTCAAATTCAACTCTAAGCATTGTGTTCAAGTTTGGAATAGACCAGTATTTTCTCCTGCATTTCTTAAGTTTGCATACAAAATAATGCTTCCCGGGTGGCTCAGAATCCACCTGCCAATACGGGAGGCCTGGGTTCAACCCCTGGGTTGGGATGACCCCCTGGAGAAGGGAATGGCAACTTGCTCCAGTATTCTTACCTGGGAAATCCCCATGGACATAGGATCCTGGCAGGCTACAGCTCATGGGGTCACAAAGAGTTGGACATGACTGAGCAAACAAAATACACAAAATAATAAGGGAAAGGAAATGCATGTATATCTATATACTGTTACCTGTCTGTCAAACAACCTGAAAAGTAAAGAATTATTTTCTGCATGACACATCCGTGAGAAGGAGATAAACAAAAGAATGTGAAGGCTGTTTAAGATAATTTCTTTAAAACACTCACACTCACACATAATTCCCAGAAGGACAATGTGAACATTCAGTCTGGAGAGAGGATGAGTGGGAATGATAATGTTGCCAGGGATGTATGGTTAGACTGAACTCATGCTTCCAGATGAGACCTCATAGGAAAAATTTGAGAGAATTTGGGAACCTAATATGAGAGCTTTTTACAGTATGGACCTCCAAAGATAGAATGAGCTGCCTTGTGGAACAGTGATAAATCCTCCATCCCTGGCACTTGTCAAATGGATACAATTGTGGAGCACTCCATGTTTTGAAGGCAAGGGCTTAGCTCTGAATCCTATACCAGAGTGCCTATCAGAATCACCTGCTGCTGCTGCTGCTAAGTCACTTCAGTCGTGTCCGACTCTGTGTGACCCCATAGACAGCAGCCCACCAGGCTCCCCCATCCCTGGGATTCTCCAGGCAAGAATACTGGAGTGGGTTGCCATTTCCTTCTCCAATGCATGAAAGAGAAAAGTGAAAGTGAAGTCGCTCAGTCTGTCCGACTGTTAGCGACCCCATGGACTGCAGCCCACCAGGCTACTCCGTCCATTGGATTTTCCAGGCAAGAGTACTGGAGTGGGGTGCCATTGTCTTCCCCCAGAATCACCTAGGGCGTTGTTAAACTATAAATCTTTTAAGATCTTTTAAGATGACCAGTGCAAGTTCTGTGCATGAAGCAGGATACCCAAAGCTGGTGCTCTGGGACAACCCAGAGATATAGGATGGGGATGGAGGTGGGAGGGGGGGTTCAAGATGAGGGGAACACATGTGTACCCATGGCTTATTCATATTGATGTATGGCAAAAACCCATCACAGTATTGTTAAAATTATTATCCTCCAATTAAATAAATTTTTAAAAAGGAAGCTTCTTATTAACATGTTATAGTTAATATATGAATAAAAGAATGATACAGTACTGCCATTGTACTACTTCTGATGAGTTAATGAATCTGTGTAGTGATCACTGGTACCCGCTGACATCGAGTGACAACTAGGAATCACGTGCCTCCTGATGAAAGTACACATTGCCTGTGAAGGACACATACCAGGAAGTCAAGATCTAATCTGATCTAGCTCCTGGATATAACTAACAATTGAATTAAATACAGAAGAAGTAGGATCAATTAAATGACACCATGGAGACTCAGTCAGGAAAATCCAGTATGTGGGAAATGCTACAGGACAAAAAGCTAATTTCTCCCACAAATAAATTACTGAATGTCCAAAATAGAGAAGAAGAGGGGGAACTGACAAATAGGAAAGGCTTCAGAGACATGTATGGGTCTAATTTTGTCCAGATTTTTTTTAATGTTTATTTACATAGTATAAGAAAATGTGCTAGAATGTTCGTAGCTCAAGGAGTCAGTGTATTGGAAGGAGGGTGATTAGCATGATGCTATATGAGGAAAATTCCCATGGTTGGTGGCATCCTAAGCTTATTCTTTAAATGCAAAACAAAATATTTTAGGTTGGCAGAAATCGCACACTCCCTTCTGAAGCTGGCACCATACGACACCCAGACCATGGAGAGCCGTGGGCTTCGACGCTACATCATGGAGATGCTCCCCATCACCGACTGGAGCGCTGAGGCAGTGAGGCCGGCCCTTATCCTCATTTTAAAAAGATTGGATAGGATGTTCAACAAAATTCATAAGATGCCTACTTTGAGGTGAGGAGGCCTCCTAATCAACTGCAGGTATTGCAAGCCTCAGATTTCAAGTCTGTCCGTTTTTAAGGTGGTGGATCAATCCAGAGTTGAAGGAATGGCTCAAAAGTGTTGGTTATATGTGCAGAGCTAATCAGGATATGAATGCATAAATAGCCAGGTCTGTATTTTTGAGGAAATAACATATTCTTCAAAAGTGTACATCTATCTTGAAAATCTATTTAATTTCTTAGGTATCATGTTCCTTATCTGACACACTTAAAAAGTTCAATGTGTATCAATTCCTTTTCAAATAAGGCAGGATATGCCTTATAAATTAAACAACTAAGGACAGAAGAAAAATTAACTTGATGTTCAAAAAATACATGTTTAACATAGTATTTTAGGTATCACTTTAGGGAAATATGTAAGCTTTACAATAATCAGTAAAGCACCACCTAGAGAGATCTCAGGCTTGATAACAAATACCTAATTCAGGTGGTACTAAATCAATGTTGTTATCACTTGATCTCCATTCTGGGGCCTGAAGTATCATTTGGTAGCCTCTCTATGAGCAGATGTCTCTGAACCCATCTGCCTGGAGATCTGAACCCAGTCTGGAAATCTATAGCTACAGTGGGCAAACAAATCAATTAAGAAATGCTAATAAACCCAGTAGATTGGAAATTTGAAGTTTCAGTGAGACCATTTTCTGTCCTATTAAACTAAACCCAAATCAATGCAACTCTTGCCCAAGAATTTGTAGCACTTATTGCTCAATGTGTGAGAACTTTTCCAGGTTTTATCTTGTGTTCTTCTTCATTTATGCAGCCATCTGAAGCTGTTGAATTTATTATAAAGAAATTGAAACGTTTTATTCTGATAAATGTTTGACAGTTTGATCCTATATTCTTTTCTGCCATGATGATGGATGCCTATACATGATTTCAAGGTTATTTTAGTAGCATAGAGATGCCTATCCTTAAAGCACTCCTATTGTCTTTAATAGTTCTACTAGAACACTTGTCCCTACTGGCAAATGACCAAAGTTTTATACATCTTACAAAGATGTGTAAAAATAACTTTTCATCTAAAGATGTTAACACCTCCATAGGCTGCCTCATTTGTCATATAATTAAACCTGTTATGAAGAATAGCAGCTTCCTAAAAGTAGACTTTTGGATTAATATGTAGACTTGGTTAATAATAGGCAATTTTCTTGGGGTGCAATGTGTGAATTTGGGGTTGCCTTGGATTAAATTTCTTCAAGTGATCTCAATTCAACAAGAGAAATGTTGACTGAACCTGACCTGTGGGTTACTTATACAACAGGGATGTCAACATATCCCCATGTATGAACATTCCTATTTTATCATTACAGTGATTTCAGTCTGGTAGGCAATGTAAGCTTAGAAAGTATTTCCAGGATAATATTTGGAAATAGCATTGATCTCAGTAAAGCCCAACCTGTTTATTTAGGGGACCATAGAAATGACTCTTTGGTCCTGAGACAATTACAGACCAGATTGTCTTTTATTTCAGAAAATCTCATGTTCATCTAATTGAGCTGTGTATAGCACCATATTTACTACCACAGAAAGTAGTCCCAAAGCATCATTTTTTAGAAGGTCAAGAAAGAACACTTTTAAAATAGACTGTTTTCCTGGAGTGAAGTCACATAAGTCTACTTAGTTATAGTCTGGTATAAAAGCTTATGAAATCAACTGTAATCTGATTTTTTAAAAAAGCATTATAAAAACACAGCCTACAGTCAGATTACCTCTGTTGTGAGGAATGATTCCTACAGTAGGTTTCCTATAATAGTAGTCTCATACCCTTTCTCAGAGCTAAAACCAGGAAACTTGAAAGGCCACTCATTCATCATCTCTGTTTTTCCTTCAATAGATTTTGTCTCATTAGTCGAGTGGGGCAGGAATGCCTCTGCCACGTTTTCAGTATCCTCTTCCTTTCCCACTGTGCTCTGTACTTCTGGAACAATATGGGTAAACTTCTATCATTTTTTAGAAGGTCAAGAAAGAACACTTTTAAAATAGACTGTTTTCCTGGAGTGAAGTCACATAAGTCTACTTAGTTATAGTCTGGTATAAAAGCTTATGAAATCAACTGTAATCTGATTTTTTAAAAAAGCATTATAAAAACACAGCCTACAGTCAGATTACCTCTGTTGTGAGGAATGATTCCTACAGTAGGTTTCCTATAATAGTAGTCTCATACCCTTTCTCAGAGCTAAAACCAGGAAACTTGAAAGGCCACTCATTCATCATCTCTGTTTTTCCTTCAATAGATTTTGTCTCATTAGTCGAGTGGGGCAGGAATGCCTCTGCCACGTTTTCAGTATCCTCTTCCTTTCCCACTGTGCTCTGTACTTCTGGAACAATATGGGTAAACTTCATCCCTTGTGAAGCACTTTTTTGTCTTGGACACCCATCCTGTCTTAGATGGCATCAGAATCACTGTCTCATTCGCTTGTTTCAGGCAGTCTCCAGAAGGGAGCCACACTGCTAATGGCTCCTATATTGTATTCCAGGCGACAGGTTGAGTGGGAGCCTGCCAGCAATTTGATTGAAGGGGTTTGTTTGACACTTCAGAGGCAGCCAATCATATCCTTCCTGCCTCACCTTAGGTCACTGATCAATGTCTGTGTCAATCTGGTGAGTAGCCGAGTGGCAATGTTATGAAACTTTACAAAATTTAACTCTGCTATTGACTTCTCTGAGCTGAAGACTTACAGGTCAACCTACCTACCTACATACCCACCCATGAAAACAGACGGCTCAGGTGACACTGAAAATAGTGAGGTACATTTCAAGGTGGTGCGTGGGGAGATCCCTACCCAGATGGGATTTTTGTGTGCTGCTTCCCACGTGCTACTTTGACAATTGACCTCTTCAAGTTGCGCTGAGAGTTGAGGGCTGCCAGTTGGAGAGTGGGGTGGCGGGAGACTGTGCAATTGGCTAGAGTTGAGGTAGTTTGGGGTGGGAGAGTTTAAAGGGCAAAGAGGATTTTTTTTTTTAAGTGCAAAATGACACTATGAGTTGGCCAGTCTAGGATTTATGTGAAGAGAAAAAAACAAAACAAAAAAAAACTTCTTTTATCATTTATATAATATCTAGAGTCTGATCTTGGCAAGGTTTTGTACAATGTGGAAACCATGGTAGAGCATTTCATGAATAGAATCTGCTGCTTAGCTAGTTAAGCAATAAATCTGTAGCTGGAATGCCTAGTGCAAATAGAGCTCTTGCCATCATCATTGTTGTCAGTATTTACTCCATCAAAGAATGTTGACTTCATTCCTTTGAGTCCACAAGTAAGTATGTCCAGCCTCCTGATTAGACTAACTTTTGATTCATCTCTCATTATTTACATAGTTAGTTATAAACAGCATTCTACAAAACCTTGGCTAAATCTGGTGTGATCATTTGATCTGACTCCAGATATTACATGCCTTCAAAAGAAGGCGGCACGAACAGATTGAAAGTAACATGTCCAACCTTCAAATTATTATTATAATTGACTGAGACTCCCTTCCTACAGTTGCATGAAATTGCAATAGTCAAGGCTGGTCATGTGCTCTGTTTGTATTTCAGGTGATGGGAGTGGTAGGACCCTCCAGTGTTGCTGATGGATTACCCCTTCTTCATCTCAGCCCTTATCTCTCACCACCTCTGCCCTTCAGCACAGCTGTTGTCCGGCTTGTAGCATTGCAGATACAGGTGTGACTGCCTTACCTGTTTGTCACGCTCATTACGTTGCTGGTTGAGGCACCAGATCATGGTGTTCTCTTTTGTTTTTCTGCAAAGGCTGGGCAAAATCTGTGAAACAGAAGTGTAAGCATCTCCAAACTTTTGCAGGTTTGGAGCTTCAGCCCTGAGCTTGATCCTAAAGTTGTGCTTCTGTAACTCTTGAGATCTCAAAAATAGCAGAGTCATTGCAGTCCTGCCACAACCTCAGGAACCACTTCCATCATTTAAAACATGTGCCAAAACTTTAGGAAAATAATGGTCCACAGATAATCAGCTCACAATTGTCAATTAAAAGAGTAATATTCAAAGTCTGGTTTTAAATTATTTGCAGAAAGAACTGCAATTAAAAAATTTCAAATGTTATTACTAGACTTTGAATATCTTTTCTTGAATGATTGTGGGTTAAATATTATGTGTGTTTTTTTTATCATTTTTCTCTCACTTCTTTTAGTTCCTAAAATTAAAATAATCATTCCCAAGCTCCCCCCTCCCAAAAGAAATGTGTAGAATCCCAACTTCCCTGCTTATTTGTCACCTGTTTTAAAGAACGGTAAATCACCAGAAAACTCTGAGACCAATGGAAAGTATACAATGGTTGCAAGTGGATAACTGACCCATTCCTTATCTGACAAACCAAGTTTGATGGTCCATCAACCAGCTAATAGGTAGATTATGGAAAAGAGATTAAGCAAGTGCTGTGGTTACTATGCAGAAGGGATACAGAGACATCCCTAAAGTGATACATTTTAACAACCTGTATACAGAAATCATTATTTCTTTCTATATTTTCTATTGCTTTCTGGCTGGAAGAAGGTCTCATACAGGGGTCGGATGACTTTTAAATAATTCCCAAATGGAGCAGGCAGCAAGTTCTTTTCTTCTTTGGTCACTAAAATATTTATTGGTGGATAGACACATGGAGAAACTGAAGGGGGTAACTGAAGGGGGTTTTTTGTACTAAATGATAGGTATTAAAATTTTTCATTTGATATTCAAAATATTACTGTGTTTTAGGTATCTAGTTCTCAATTATATCAAGCAAATGGTAAAGTATCAATTTTGGGTGAATCCTGTATGCTGCACAGATGACAATTGAACTCCTAGTTTGCAGGTGCAGCCAGCAGGGAGTCCCTGTCTCCACCATGCTGTGTAAGAACAAACAGACTGAATGGGTGAGGAGGTCAATTAATCTTTTTTTCTATTATTGCTGCACAGGCTTTAAAAGAAGATTTCCCCTTAAGCCATGTGATCTCCCCATTCACCAATCAAGAGCGAAGGGAGGGGATGCTTTTAAATCTGCTCATCCCATTTGTGCTCACAGTAGGATCTGGAAGCAAAGGTCTGATTAATTTAACTAAAAGAAATTTATTATTGTTACTGTGTTTTCTTAAGTATCAGGCTGTTATATCTTCCTTTTCCCATGGAGACCATCATTAAACTCGATCTGAATAATTTTAACATATATCTTAGGATATACAGTTTTCTTTCTATTCAATTTAGCTGTCCTTGGTCAAGACTTTCTGTGCTCCACTTCTTAGAAGACATATGCTATTTAACATCATTTCAGAATAGTAAAAATCAAAAGAGCATTGTTTCAATTATGAAAATGGGACTATCTGAAGTACAGTATGATATGAATTGACATATAAATGGACTTGATAACCTATGGACCCTAGGTTTAGCATAAATCCTGCCATTGTCATTAAATTTCAATATGTTTTCATTACTCTTTCTTTTGGGGGGATTTTTTCTTTTAGGAAAAGTTTATCTCAAATGTAAAGGCAGTGTGTTATGAGTATTTGAACAGAAAAAAAAAAAGAAAGAAAGAAAGGAGATTGAAATGGTAAGCAGGAGATTTGGCTAAGAACAGGGACCCTTTGATGCTGACTGCGGAGGAGACACCCAGTACCAGGAGCTCTACTTCTGTCCATAGGAGAAGCTGTACTTGGTGGGGAAGACACTCGAATTTCTAGGATGTTCTAGTTTGGAATTGGAAAGAGAGTTGAATTTTTCAGTGTCTAATGTGGAAAGTTTGCCTTGTGACTTGCTTTTATTCCCACTTCCTCCTTCCAAACTCTGCCCTTCAGACAGCCCATGGCTGGAACAGCCCGAGGTGCAGCTGCTACTGCAGACGGTCATTAATGTGCTCCTTCCTCCACGGATCATCAGCACATCCAGGAGCAAGAATTTTATGTTGGAGAGCTCCCCTGCCCACTGCTCCACCCCGGGGGATGCAAGCAAAGACCTACGCAAGGAAGGGCTGGCAGAGTCCACCAGCCAAGCAGCGTACTTAGGTGGGTACTTCTTTCTCTCTCAATAAATAGAGAAATAAAAATAGAAAATAGATATAGGTAGAGACAGAGATATATACACAAACACATATATATGTGTATGTACACATTGGAAGGACTGATGCTGAAGCTGAAACTCCAATACTCTGGCCACCTGATGTGAAGAGCTGACTCATTGGAAAACACCCTGAAACTGGGAAGAATTGAGGGCAGAAAGAGAAGGGGGAGACAGAGGATGGGATGGTTGGATGGCATCACCGACTCAGCAGACATGAGTTTGAGCAAACTCCGGGAGACGGTGAAGGACAGGGAAGCCTTGTGTGCTGCAGTCCATGGGGTCACAAAGAGTCAGACAGAACTGAGCAGCTGAACAACAAAATATATATATGTGTTTATATGTACATACATATTCCTTACTTAGCTATGTTCCTCCTTGACTCAAAAAGTATTTTAAAAGACCTGTATTGAGAAAGTCTTTGAAGGAACCACTTCAGCAAGTACAAAGCATCAGTCTCTACCTTTGCTTTCCTGTTACCTCTTCCCACTGCCATGACTTGAATGGTATTCCCATTTATACTGGAAGCTACTCTTTGCCTAGAATTAACTGAGCCAGGGGGAAAAGGCTCCCCCTGCCACAGCACTGAGGCCAAGGGGCACTGGCCATAGAAAAGCTCAAAAGGAGGAAGCTGAAAACATCTTGCCCGGCATTTTTTGGTTCACCAAAGCAGACAGAATGGTAAAAACAGGTCCTTGGAGTTCAGAGTATGTGGGAGGTTGTGGGGCAGTAGGTAGAGGTGTTTGGGTTCCATCATAAAGGTTGTATTTGAAAGTGATATGATCGACAATGAAAAAGAAAAAAATAAAAAGCCAAGGCCGTATGTGCCCAGGGCCTGCCCACTCATGGCACTTCGTTGCCAGAGGCAGGAGAATGTAGTTTTCAGATAAAATCCAGACTCTAGTACAGAGCCCTGCATGAGGTTTGGGACTGTGCAGAGGATGTTGGGGAAAGAAGCCTTAACATGGAACACAGAGACAGGAAGAAACGCTTAACAAGTAACTATCTTCAGTTCTGTCCACTTCCTGCCTTTTATCTTAATTGAACTATACTCGACTTTCAGGTGTACAGCAAAGTAATTCAGTTCTGTGTATATAGATACATATTTTCTTTCATATTCTTTTCCCTTGTTAGGTTATTATGAAATATCTAGTAGAGTTCCTTGTGTTATACAGTACTTCCTTGTAGGTTATCTATTTTATATATAGTAGTGTGTCTGTGTTAATCCCAGACTCCTTATTTATGCTTCTCCCTCTTTCCCTTTGGTAACCATAAATTTGATTTCTATGTCTGTGGGTCTGTTTCTGTTTTGTATATAAGTTCGTTTGTATCATTTTTTAGATTCACATAAAAGTGATACTATATGATATTTGTCTTTCTCTGTCTGACTTCATTTAAATGATCATCTCTAGGTCCATCCATGTTGCTGCAAATGGCATTATTTCATTCTTTTTTATGGCAAAGTAATATCCCATTGTATAAATATACCACATCTCCTTTATCCATTCACTGGTTGATTGACATTTATGTTGCTTCCATGTCTTGGCTGTTATAAGTGGTGCTTCAATGAACACTGGGGTGCGTGTATCTTTTCTAACTGTGGCTTTCTCTGGATATTTGCCCAGGAGTGGGATTGTAGGATCATTCAGTAGCTCTATTATTATTATTTTTTTTAAAAAAAGAACCTCCATACTGTTCTCCAAACTGGCTGTACCAGTTTACATTCCCACCAACAATATAGGAAGGTCCCTTTTCTCCACACCCCCTCCAGCATTTATTATTTGTAAACTTTTTGATGATGGCCGTTCTGACTGGTGTAAGGTAATACCCCATTGTAGTTTTGATCTGCATTTCTGTGATAGTTAGCAATGTTGAACATCTTTCCATGTGCCTTTTGGTCATCCGCATGTCTTCTTTGGAGAAATGTCTATTTAGATCTACCCATTTTTTGATTGGGTTGTTTGTTTTTTCCATTTTCTGCCTTTTTAATGAAGGCAGATTCTTTGGTTACTTGGCCAGGCTACTGGACTTCTCTTTTAAATTTAGTTTTTCCTTTATTTTGAGCACTTAGTGGCACTTTCTATATTTTACATTATCATCACTCTTGAATCCTCACAACAGCTCAAAGAAATAAATGTTCACACTTTAGTAAGAGGCTAAGGCCCGGGAAGATCCCTTGGAGAAGGAAATGGCCACCCACTCCGGTATTCTTGCCTGGAGAATCCCATGGATAGAAGAGCCTGGCAGTCCACTGTCCATGGGGTTGCAAGAGTCGGATGTAACTTAGCAACTAAATGATGAGGATGAAGGGACAGAAAGGTGAAGTAACTTACCTAAAGTCACACTGTTTGGTGGCAGGACCAAATTTCACATCAAATCCATCCATCACCAGAATCCCCGAGCACTTTGCCATTCTGCTTGTTTTGGGCTGATGCCAGTGAAGGTGGAAAGCAGGAAGGCAGAAATCCAAAGAAGGCCAACAGGCACGCAACAGTGGAAGTGTCACCAGGATCAGGGCAGGGTTAGAGGGACGCTACTTTTTGTTCATGTGCTTGCGTCAAGGGAGGGGAATAGAGGTGAGCAGATGGGGAAGACTCTTACCACATCTTTCTCTGTTATATGCCCTAGTTTTCCTCCTACAACTGCCCGAAATAGAAGGTAATGGTGATTTCCAAGGGCTTTAAGGAGTTGGATTTCTATGCGTCTTCTAGATGCTGAGATGGGCCTTAATACATGATGGCCAATGCCCAAGTTACCTTGACTGCCCCACGGGAGACCCTCGGGGGAGAGCTGGGGTGGAAGAGGAAGCCCCACCATAATCTTTGATGTCATCACAGTATTCTGGTTTATCTTGACACACTGAGAAGTTTGCTTCCTAAAAATGTATTTTAAAACGTAGTTTGTAACAAAGCTGCCAGAATCTGGGAGAAAAGAGATACTGTAAAAGAAATCCCATAGGGTTTAGTAATAGACATGATTACTTAGAGAGGAGAGGGAGGAAGAATAGAGTTCTCTCTTCTGGAAGAATCTACTCAGACACATTTATTGTTTACTCTGGGGAGCAGTTTAGAGTGGGGTCAGGAAGGGGAAGGACTCTTTTTTTTAACTTTATGCATTTCTGCATGGATTGATTTTACTTCTAATGACAAGGATATATTATTTCTAAGCTGAAAGGGGAAAAAAGGACACTATTTTATCTTCAGATGTGAGTGGTATGCTGCTATTACCATAAAGCCGCTATGACAAAACTTTTAGAAAGCAAAATATTAGCTATGTATCATGTCTATAACACATTTCCCTTTCAGTTCTATAAATTTCTTCAGTGTACATTTTCCAAAATAGTAGTTAAATGCACTTAATGGAGATATATGTGTTCTCTTAATCAGAATCAAAACATGTTTACTATACAAATGTCTGTCTTTATGTCAGAACACTCACTCAGGAGTACATTGAAGACTTTGGAAACATGGAGAAAGTTTAGAAATTTGAAAATTGTCTGATGCATAAGAGGGCTAAGGATGCAGGCAGCTGGATGTGGGCAGGGTTCCTCTGAGGCACAAGCGTGCAGACTCAGCGCTCTTTTTTCCTGGCGTGAAGCGCTGAAGGTGATCCTCGTCTGCTTTGAGAGGCAGCTCGGAAGCCAGTGGTACTGGCTGAGCCTCCAGGTGAAGGAGATGGCCCTGCGCAAGGTGGGAGGCCTGGCCCTGTGGGACTTCCTGGACTTCATCGTGCGGACCCGCATCCCCATCTTCGTGCTCCTGCGCCCTTTCATCCAGTGCAAGGTGCGCTATGTGCTTCTCCTCTGGGAGGTAACAAGCCCCATGGGCGTGCTGTTCTCCAGATTTAAGGCAAAACGACAGCAGCAGTCTTGGGGGAGATGCTATTGGTAGCCAGGAGGACTTGTTAAGATCATGCTTGATAAGAAATCAGCCCAGACAAGCATCCCTCTAGGGAATACCTTTACAGTAAGAGCTTAGTTAACATCTTAAAACGTTGTCCCCTCTTACCCCCTCCCCAGGAAAAAAAAATATTGATCCAATAGAATGATCTGAAGAATGATCACTTGTCTTTGGTGGCACAATTGAGACCTGATTTTAAATAAATATGTAAAAAAAATGAGATAGTTAAAGCATGCTTTTCCTCTGAGACCCTCAGTGTTCATCTACTCTTTTTATTCTTTTCATGCCTGATTTCTGATATCTGGAGGCCATGATTCAAAGCAGTGGATTGATTAAGCACTTTCTAAGCACTGTTCTAAGAACCTCATATGCATTACTTTATTTAATCCTCACCACCAACTATGAAATCAATACAATTATTAGCCCATTTTACAGATGGGAAAACTGAGGACCAGAAAATCTATGCCTTCCTTTCAGCTTCTGGCCCAACCAGCAGAGAACCATGAAGAGCTTTCTGCCCGACAACACATCGCTGACCAGCTAGAGCGGCGTTTCATTCCACGCCCTCTGTGTAAGAGCTCCCTCATTGCTGAGTTCAACAGTGAACTGAAAATTCTAAAAGAGGCAGTTCACAGTGGATCGGGTGAGTATGTATGGGATGGTTTGACTTTGGCTAGTAGAACAAGGAAAGCTCCTTTTTATAGGTCACTGCTCTTTCTGGAACCAAGTGTGAGTTAGCCATTTTGGTACAACTAGCATTGTTGACCCTGTCATCCTTGTCAACAATGCAAGTCAAGGGGGTATCATAAGAATTTAATTTTATTCCTTTTCTAATATATTTTTCAGTCTTTATTATGGTAGTTCAGCTTTTTCTTGAAGACTTAGCTGGGGGAAAAAACTTACTTTAATTCATACTTTATTTTCCTTTTTGAAAAGGAAAGGGGACTCACATTCATTGAACATCTGTTATATGGTAGATTATTTCATAGATGTTATCTCATTTAATCCACATAAATACCAGCAAAATTGTAACTGATAGTCTTTATTATGGTAGTTCAGCTTTTTCTTGAAGACTTAGCTGGGGGAAAAAACTTACTTTAATTCATACTTTATTTTCCTTTTTGAAAAGGAAAGGGGACTCACATTCATTGAACATCTGTTATATGGTAGATTATTTCATAGATGTTATCTCATTTAATCCACATAAATACCAGCAAAATTGTAACTGAAAATCTGCTTATAAAAAGAAGAAATGAAGATTCAACAGAAGATAAATAACTGACACAAAAAGACAATGAATGACACGAGAGGATTTAAAACTGGGTCTGTATGATTGATAAAAAAGTCTTTAACTTTTCATGACTTGGAGGGAGAGAGGGTTGAATCAAAACTGATGGGCTAGGAGTTACTTTCTTTACATTATTCAAAGATTTTCTTTGGGAATGCATTGATTACTTTTGTAATTATATTAACTTCAAGTTACTAAGGAAGGAAAATAAATCATTTTCTGCCATTAGAGGGCAGTCATCACCTATAAGTAGAATATTCTTACACATGTGGCTTTTTGTCTTTCTAAAACCTATTGGTGATGTATTAAGGACCAAATATTTGTCAGATACAATCTTGGTGAAATCTGCACAAGGCCATTCAAATGTTCTGCTTTATAATGAAATAATATGACAAAAAATCAAGGGGATGTTTTATTGTAATCTCCAGAAAAGGGAAATAAGAACATAGTATTAGTTATGTATTCTGATTTTGATTGCGCAGTTCCTTTCAGACAGTATATCTATTACTTCTGTATGCTTGTGTCAGGTATAAGGTACATTTCTCAGTGAAATTGATCAAACTGATATCTATAATTCAGCTCAAAATGAATCTGCATTCAGCCAGCCTTGGAAAATGAAACTGGAAAACAATGAGAGAGGCTGCAATATCAAAGCATTTTTTATTAGTAGAGATATTATGCTCCCGCAAGAAAACTATTCAATTACATCAGTAGCCGACTTTTTTTTTTTTTTTTAATAATGTTTTCAATTCTGTTTGCTATGTATGTATGTGAAAGTCACTCAGTCGTGTCTGACTCTTTGTGACCCTATGGACTGTAGCCCGCCAGGCTTCTCCGTCCATGGGATTTTCTAGGCAACAATGCTGGAGTGGGGTTCCATTTTCTTCTCCGGGGATCTTCCCAACCCAGGGATCGAACCCGAGGACTCCCACATTGCAGGCAGACTCTTTACCATCTGCGCCACCAGGGAAGCCCTTTGTCCAAAGGTCATCTATCTGGAACACACTATTTAAATGACCTTTCTTTTAAAAAATACAAGCTGTGAGGGAAGAGTTGAAGCTAGCATTTGTTTTCTTCCAAGCACCTGGGAGTTCCCTGGTGGTCCAATGGTTAAGACTCCTGGCTTCCAATGGGCACAGGTTCAGTCCCTGGTCAGGGAACGAAAATCCCACATGCGACATACTACGTACCCCCTCCACCCCGCCCAAAAAAGATCCTCACTATGGATTTTCTTTGGTCTCTCAACCTCGCTAGCTTACCAAGGAAAGACGTCCATCAGCACCGTGGGCACCTCCACCTCTGCTTACCGCCTGAGCCTGGCCACCATGTCCCGCTCCAACACGGGTACTGGCACTGTCTGGGAGCAGGACAGTGAGCCATCCCAGCAGGCTTCCCAGGACACCTTGAGTCGAACTGATGAGGAGGATGAGGAAAGTAGGTCACCTGCAGCATCTGGGGGTGCGGGGGGAGGTGGTGGGGCTTATGTGTGACACAGCTTGGCCATGCAAATGAGGACTTGGGTGGATTTCTGCCCTTCAGATCGTTTGCAGTTCTGATACCCTGGTCATTTTTACAAAAAGAAGTTAAAATGGTATTGAGACTGATCCCATGACTTTCTTATGCCTGCTTTTCTATAAATTCCTTGATATCCTTGGTCATTTGGTAGGATTTTGGGCAAAAAGTAAATCTTTAATGACCCCTAAATTTTCTTTGAGTTTATGCATTCAATCTTTCCACTAACCCATTTAAATTGTGGTTAAGGAACGAAGGGGAGCATTTATTCTCCTTTTTCTTGGCCAATCTTATTTAGAAGATCAGTCAGCACTTAGGTGACACAGGACGTCTCCGGTGGTCCAGTGGTTAAGGCTTTGCACTTCCAATGTAGGGGGCAAGAGTTCCATCCCTGGTCAGGGAACTGAGAGCCCACGTGCCATGTGGCAGAGCCAAAACGCTTCTTTAAAAAACAGCACTCATGTGACCTGACTGCAAAGAAAAGTGAGCAAGGCATATACTCACAACTCAGAAAAAAGTTGTTGGCAATATTGTCTAGAATGTAAACCCAGTGGACTGTCTTGAGGGCATACAACCCAATGTAAGTGTCCTCAGTCACTGAGGCAGCCCAGTTGTGTTTTAAAGATACTCTGATATAACCTGTAAAGTGTGCAGTCTATGCCTTAAGAGAATAAAATCTAGACTTTTACTCAGAGCCCCTCTGTACCAAACAACAACAAAAAGCCCCACTCTGAAGTAAATTAGCGTCGAGGTCAGAATTTTAATTAACTAAGATGAATGAAAGTTCTTTAACACCCTACTGCGCTTGGAAGTGTAGGAGAGGGAAAGAAGTAACTACTTTGTCAAAGCACGTGTCAGTAATATTTCCAGATTTAGCTTCAGGGTTAAATAGATAGCAAAGTGATAATCATATTGTCCTATACCTAGCTTCCAGACATATTTGTTTCTAAATCATTTCTCATGGAAATAATTCTAAAATTGTAACGAGGGAAATCTTGAAAGATCTTGACCAAAATAACAGAATGAGAGAGACAAGGATTAGCAGTTCACATATTCATTATAAGTCCTAGCAATAGTCCAGAACTTAAAGTAATATCTATTTTTCTTTAATGGTTGAAATAGTCTCTCCCAGAAACTTTTTTAAATGATACTGAATGAGAGCAAACTCTCTTTAACAGAGCTACATGTATTTTGCAGGTGATCTTATGAATTAGAGGATGACCTAGCCAGTAGGAAGGAAGTAGGGAAGAAAAGTTTAGTACAGAAGAGATAAACAGAGATAGCACTGATCAAAGGCCAACATCAATACACTAATACACTGACATGTATGCAAGTTTTTGTTAATCTTTCTGCTCTTAAAATCATAACTGTCTCAACTTTCAATATGATGTGGGTGTGTATTAACTTATGAAATACAGTATGAAAGCTAGAGTGTTAACACCTTTGAATTAAACAAATTTTCCATTCAGCAATCAAACCTGTATTAAGACCTAGCAGGAACAAGATGAGGAACAAGAAGTATGAGAAGGATATATTATCTGCTGTCTAACCTCTTAGAGTTTTCTAGAGGAGATAACACATTTTGAGAAAGAATGCCTAACAAAAAAGTGAATGACACAACGTTGTAAATCAACTATACTTCAATAAAATAAATAAAATTTTTAAAAAAGAATGGAAGGCAATGTATATAATCACCAAAAAAATATTCAAGGAGTAAATGTTAAGTGATATATGAGTTTGAATAAGAGGGGGAAAAAATTACTGGAATCCCAGAAAGGTCTTAGTAGAAATAGCTCAATCTATCCTACCACATTTTTTTCATGTTTTTTAAGGCATATTTGATTATACTCTACTCTCTGAACACACCTAAAAAGGAAATACCATTCTGTAACAAGAATCAACTTCAAGTCAGTTGTTATGTAGCAAATTAAAAATTTTCAGGACTGTATATACTCATCTCTGGGTTTGAAATAAACTTCTCTAGAAATGTGACCACTTAGGATATTTTAAGTAAGTGATGTCAGATTACATGGTAGTAAAAGTTCACCAAAATTCTAGGTTAGTCAAGATATATTTCTTGTTCAATGACAAACAATATTAGCTCACTTACAATGAGGTCATCTTGTCACAAATACTGTACTAAAGTTAATCTTCATATGGATTTGAATACATAAATTTTCAGTTTCTATGGAGAAAATAAGTGTCTGCTTCTAATTTTAAAATTAGATTAAAACAAGCATTTATTTCTGAACTTTATAGATTTTTAAATATTTTTCAGAAAAAAATACCTGAAATAGTCTTTCCCTCAGCAGTCTAAAAATCATGAAATGTCCTGAGTGTAGTGTTTGAAAGTCAAACGTGCTTGATTTGTTCAATAACACAGTCCCTTACTGAACTGTTTCTGGAATGTTTAAAATGTTGTAGTTCAGCTTTTCTGAAATCTTTAATTTGCCAATGCCCCTTGATTTTTACAAATCATCTGCTTGTAGAAATGGACAAGAAGTTTACGTTTATTTCATGAAAGCTGTTCTAGGGTGGGAAATGTATAGACATGAAGAACTATCCTGCACACTTTATGCAGATTAAAAACTCAGCTCCAGAAGGTATTTTTGTTTTTCAAGATAAGGATACATTCATGATGTTTTATTGATGCTATTTCCCTCAACCAAATGAAGTAACTAGTCACTTTAACTCAAAGTTCTCATAATGTTCATATTCTCATAAATGACAATGTTCAATGACACTAAAGGCTCAGCTATTAAAGTCTCTGGTTATATAAGAGCAGTGAAAATGTTTCTTAAGCTGCCAAAGGTCTTAGTTTTGAATCTGTACAAAGGGACGAATGATAATTTAACTTTAGATATTGTCCTAAGGTTTATGTTCTGGTCAAGGATGGAACCCAAGTTCAAAGCTGGTCTGGGTTTTCCGTTCAGTATCGTAACTTCCTAACGCTCTCTTCTCGGGCCCTTTCAGATGACTCTGTCAGCATGCCCAGTGTGGTAAGTGAACAAGAAGCTTACCTCCTGAGCACCATTGGAAGGAGGCGGTTCTCCAGCCACGTCTCCAGCATGTCTGCACCTCAGGCTGAGGTGGGCATGTTGCCCAGCCAAAGGTAAACAGCCCTGGATATGTCATACTCCACATCTGGGGGCAAAGGTATAAATTCTGAAAACTCACTCCTGTTACATAAAAAGGGCCTAAAGAGAAGCAAACGATCCTTTTTTTTTTTTTTAAGTAGACCATTCAAACAAATTTTCAACAAGGTTTGCACAAACAATATGTAGCATTTTTCTAAGTCAGGCAAGTTGAGGGGATCTCAATTTCTGATCCAAGCATTGTTTCTCCTTAACATTGTTCTATAAATAGATATATGCTCTTCTTTCATGGTCTTTTTTCAGATGACATTCTTGTATTTCATATATATTGTCAGCTAAGCTAATAATGGGTACCTGCTAAGTGTATAGGACTGGCTTAGTATATTTGGTAGTTTAGACTTCTGATATGTCACCAGTATTTAGTTGGAGATAATGATGCTTAACAAAGTGAAAAAAGACCTATGCCAGTATGAGTGACCTTGGGCAGGTCATTGAACAAGAGCCCACAGTTTTCTCCTCTGTGAAATGAGAAGTTAGCTAAAATCTGTCTTTAAGGTAACTTCTCTATGTATAGAATCTTATGATTCCATAATTAGACTCTTTAAAACATTTTCTTTGGTGCTCTCTAACCTCTCAGAATATCGATTGGAAACTTTATACATATAGTTTACCATTTATATGGTAATACAGAAAATGATCTGACATAAGAAATAAAACATTATCTATTTCAAAGTCAGGACTTTTACTTCAGGAACTGAATTCTTTCAAAGAATCAGTCTTATGTTTTTATCTAGTTTACTGTTTATTCTTATTACCTATGGAGTTATTGTGGTATAACTTATACATGCAGAATAAGAACAATCAGGAGACATTCTTGTGCTCAGATAAATTTAGTTTACATGGAGAAATAATTACTCTGTACCTAAATCCTTTAGCCTATCATTCCTGAACTGTACAGATGAAATAAAATTTGTGAAATAAAGCCAAGTTTTGCAGAATATTTTAAAAATGGGGGAAATGATAAAATATTAATTAATAAATTATATACTTGTAAAGAGAGCATTATTTATATACTATGGAGTTATAAAAATTGGTAATATAAAAGTGTCATTATCATTGAAAGATACTGCTTTACCTACTGATTATTTATCTTTGATAAGGAAGTCTTATAAATAAAATATAACAAAAAAGAGAGCCAAATTATAAAATATCCAAAAAAAAAAAAAAAGACGTAAAGTCATGCAAGCAGTTAATACTGGTACATAGTGATTTTTTTTTTAATTCCTAGAAATATGTGAACTTTATCGAGAATAAACAAAACTTTAGTCTATGTAAAAGTTTTTATTTAAATTTTAAGTAGAGATTCTTTTTGGTTATTTACATAACATAACCAGGCCATCAGATCCCTTTGTACACGTCCATTAAGGAGTTATCTCATTTCTGGGGAGAAAATTTGTTCTCTTATGAATAGACCAGAAACCCAGAAAAATAATATAGCTAAACCCTTTGGGCTTGAGTCCTGCTTGGGAGGGCTAGCAAAGGTAAGGATGGCTCTCTCTGATAGGGAAAGCCTCTTTCTGGGGATGGATGCTATTTTTACAGTATAGGTGAACAACAGTTCTCTAGAGGCAGGCACTCCACTTTGCTAAAGAGTTGAATTCCATCCATTTTAACAGCTATTTATTGAGTGCCACATGGACATTTAGCTCAGAGCTAGGCAATGAAGGAAAGAGAGAGAAAGTATGTATGACGTGGTTTCTGTTCACAAATCCCCAAATCACCCAAATAAATCAGCAGCACCCAAATAAATCAATGAACTATTTAATTATTCTTTCACCAACCTGACAGGTTTCTTCTTTTGGCATTTACAATTCAGTCGCTAGAGGATGGAGTGAGGAGGTTAATGCAAGTTCCATGTGAATATACCAGGGTTGTCTTCCTTCTATTCATTCACTTCCTTTTTTACTGCAAAATTAGCAGGTGCAGTCAGGTTCTTTCTTTGCTTTTCTTAATGGCATCAGCTCCAAGAGTTGGGTTGTGACAGTTCATGGTAAGTGGTTTCTGTGTGATCAGGTCACAACTCACAAGAAAGAAGCAGGATCCTGGTCAATGAAAGATTATATGAACAAGACAGGTGAAAAGTCATAGTCACCCAGCCAAATGGTTATCAAAGGAATGATAGTTTCATCTTCTACAGACTCATTCCGCAATGTGTTCCAGAGCTCCTGTGTCCATTCGGAGCTTATCACAAGTCCCAACTCCTGACCAGTAAATAGATCACTCCTCTGAGAGTCATATCCACCCAAAGGCCTCCCTTCCCCATTGCCTTGAGTCCTATGTCTTGACCAACCCAGCACAAGGTGAAATGGTTGACTGTCTCCTTTTCCTTCCTTGTTCTGTTAAATTTATTTATTTATTTTTGGTTCTTAGAAGCAGAAAAGTGCATGCCTTTTTTTTCTTTTTCTTTTTCTTTTATTTCTTTGCATTTTCTTTCCCTAAATGCTTCATCTCCCTACCCCTCCTGCAGTGAACCTAATGTCCTCGATGACTCCCAGGGCCTGGCCGCCGAGGGCAGCCTCTCTAGGTACAGTGTCAATGCTACCTGTGTATTGGTGTCTGTGCTGGGAAACAAGCTGTTCCCTGTCTCCTCCGTCTCTCTGTCTCTGTCTCCTCTCGCCCCGTCTTGATATCGATTTCCATTCCTTGCCCTTTGTTGCTCATAAACACACGAGCCTGGAAGTCAAAGGTGTAGCCTCTTTCATTTTTCAGCTTCAGAGCTCCATCACAAATGGCCTAAAAAGTTTACTTAAAAAAAAAAAAATCCCTAGAGTTCTTCTAGGGGTTTATCCCATGGACCATCTCAAGAGTTTGATATACAAAATGTTAAATTTATCCCAGCTAAACAGTCCCTCCCATGCTAATGGTCTTAAGAAATTTTTTTTGTCAAAAGCCTTTTAGTACAACTCCCTGTCATTAGGAAGCCCCAATCTAGACAAGTCTCCCAGCCAATACCATGGGTGATAAGAAAACAGTGATGCTATAAGAATACAAGTGTCAATATGATTTATATAATTCCTTCTCTTTGGTGCATGCAATGTGACAGGCTGTTATGATAGCTTATTCAAACCATGTTTATATAAAGAATGTCTGTCCCAGTGCTAAGATGACTCCCAAATTTTCCATGAAATATCAGATACAAACATTTCTTGGTAAGAGACTGCTCATGATGCAAACAATATAATGGTTTGGCTATTGGTTTAAAGCTTCAGAAAGGGGGCCTGCACCTTTAACACTCAGATAAACCACGTCAAACATTCCTAATCTTGTGCTGTTGATTCACACCTCTCAACTAATCCTCATTAGGGATAATGCTTCTTGTTCATGCTAAGAGTACCTTTGTTTCATCTCAAGAGAAATATTCCCTTTCAGGTTTGCATTATATAGTGACTGCTCCCTTGTTTATTGCTGTATCACAAAGATGAGGAAATGTTGAGAGGCCGTTCCTGTGAAAGGCTGTCCTTTTTTTTATTTTTTGCATCTTGTTCAGATTTCACATTTTCTTTTGCAATTGAAAATGGGAAATTTACTGCATCATCAGGTGTATCTTTTTGTTTGTTTTTTTTTTTTTAACTGGCCTCATAATTCATGACATTCATTTGTGTTTGCAAGCCCCTGCCTGGATAGATCAGTCTCTTATTGGTGGTAAATGTGGAAGTGCTGCAGAGTGCAGGCTTGATTTCATTATTGAGAACTTCGACAGGGAAGAACAGAGTAGTCAGTCCTTAAGGCGGTTTCCTTCATTGTTCACAGTATTGGAAGAGCTCTGAACCCAGCCTAGCACCATGACCACTGGTTTCAAAGCATTTATTTGTTCTATGCTTAATATTACATACAAGACAGGAGAATCTAGCTAGGAAGATGATTTCACTGTCCTAGTGACAGTAGAAAGTATTAAATCAGACTTTGTCCAGATCTTTTCTAACTAGGCCAAATTCTGTTCTTACTGAATAAAATACTAGTCTGGGGTTGGTGAGAGAAGACAAGAGTTTGAGTTAATTTTTATAAATTCTCCCAAGGACTTGGCCCTCTTTGTCAGGCTTAGGGTTCAAACGGACTAATCTGGAGTTGTCTAAACCAATCCAATCTGCCTTTGGTCCAGGGTAGATTGGAATAAACCCCAGGTTCTTGCTATTTGAGGGTGGTTCAGAGCCAACGCTATAGGTTTTATCCAGAGATGAATTAGTCAGTCATGTGAGTTCTTTGATGACTGTTTTGGATCAATTTTTGTTGATCTGTTGTTCCCGTAATTGGTGTGTTTGAGTTCTGGATGCCAGTCACCCTGATTGATTAGTGATCATTAAGAAACCAGAAAATGAAGCACTCACTTTGGATTCTAAGAAGTTCCACGAGTGCAGAGGCATCCTGACAGCCATAGCACACCCACCTTTGCCATACGCTGCAAGTCATCTCTCTCAAACGCCACCATGTCACCAAGTTCTCTTTGGAGGAGAGGAGCTTTTGGCATTACTAAGAGGTGGGTTTATAAAATAGGATATATACTTTTAATATTTGGTTTCCAGGCTTTCTTATTTTTGGCATGAAACTTCTTTATAGTGCAGATTCTTAAGGTTCTAAAGAAGCAGTAAGATATTAACTATGTAAATTACATTTAGCACACACCTGAGCCCTCAACTAAGGAAAACCTGACTCTAAAGCTTAAAGAATATCAGGAAACATGCCTAACAGAAAGTAATAGACCCTGCTGCTCACTCCAACCCCACATTTTGATAAACTTTCTGAGGACTTGATTTTGAAAGAACACTTGTTTTAGGCAAGTTGGTCCAAAGCCTAAATGAGGAAGTATCCAGGATAATAGTATAACCTGATAAATAGATGGAAACCAATAAAAATTTTGCAGACCTTTAGAAAATTTCTTCCAGGATTTTTTTAATGTGTGCTAACTGGTTTCTTATAAAGATTCATAGGAAGAAGTATAAGTCTGTAAGAATCACTATGCTATGGTGAATTTGTTTTTTCTTTTGGAACTAATAAATTGAAATAGTATGTATATCATGGATGAATTCTCTTCTTTAAGAGTTTTGCTCTTAGAAATACAGAAACTTCATTGAAGATCTTCCCTCCCTGTGCCCACCCCCAAATACACACACCATGGGCCATATTTCTCTCTCCAGAAGAATATAAACATGCAAAATGTTATTCAAGCACTTAAGCCTGGAAGTTTACACTTGAGAATTAAATTTTGTTTGGACATGTTAGAACATTTTGAAAGGTAGGAATTGACAATCAACTCTAGCTTAAAAAAAAAAAAAAGACAGAAGAGATTACAACCCTATTTGATTCCATAAGGGTAATTTTAATCACAGTGGAAAATAAGAATGTGACTCAAGTTTGAACAAGATAGATAGTCTGCATGAAACAAAATAAAAATAATCTATGCATCTCATGATCATCCACATTTCCAAACTATGAAAATTTGGCAAGTACACCCAAATAGAAAAGATTAAAACAACATTGTTATGGAGTTGAAAATTAATAACTTAAAAAATATCTGTTTATCTGTTGTGATACACAGAGAAATGTACTTTCCCGGTGTTAAATCAGGTCTTACAGGAGAACTAAGATCCAGATCCTTCCCTTTTTTGTCTGAATTCCAGTCTCTAATCTCTAAATGCTGTGGCATTTAAAATACATTTTCTTAGATGTTATGGAGGCTAAGTAAACTTTAAATGCTAATCTTTTACTGGGAAAGGGAAGAGTAGGATTTTGTCTACTGTTTATGTCCCTGTTTCCTGTAAATGCTTTAGGCTCCTTCAGTACTGGCTTCATGCATTCCTCAGCACAAGGCAAGCACCCGGTGAAAATGCCTATGCTGTGTGCCTTCTCTTCCTGCTCCAGATTTCTCTAACCATATTAAAATTAAAACTAAAAGTATAGGTAAAAGCAATGAAAATATAAATGCATTTCCTATATACTAGTTTCACCCAGTACTTTTACTTAAAACTTTTATTTTGAAATCTATTTCTATGTTGAAATACACTTTTTTTGTACTTTGAGATGAGTGACAGAAATTTTTATTGCATTACTGAATGGCCTTTTGTTGCCTATCCTTTAAGAAATACCATTAGATATGTATTTCATTAGGATATGCATACATATTAATGTATATGGCGCTTCCCCAGTGGCTCAGGTGTAAAGAATCCACCCACAATGCAAGAGTCGGACACGACTTAGCAACTAAACAACATATTTATGCACTCCAAGTCTTCATGCTGAAATGAGAGAAAAGAAATCATTTGTGCCAGGATTGTCTGCTAACATTGTCTAAATTTTTCTAGCTTATAAATTACTTTCTTGCATTTTGAGTAAGGTCTTTGGTTTTTGTAGACAGTTGACTCATTCCAGTTCTGCCAAGACCCATATTTACTTCTCTAATCCAGATTGTTTGCCAGAGTAATATTGCTTAGTGACTCAGAAACACCGAGGATGATTTAACTTCAATTTAGAAAGTTTTATTTGCTTTTATACTTGGTTTTACCTTTTTATTTGACAAAACAGTGGAAATCAGCCATTTCTCATTCCGAAGATTAAAATTTTTAGGGAATCAGTTTTCTCTAGAGAGGTGCTTAGGGCAGACACCATGGTCTTCTGGTTGGTGTTATATTGCATACCTGATAGTCACATATCACAAATCCTGCACATGACAGAAATATACATGACATGGGGAGAACTAAATTGAAACCACATTTTATAGGCAACTCCAATTTGATATAGACTCAAAATTACTTCTGTGTGTATTATTTTTATTATTAATTTCTCTGTTTGTTTATTACTAAAGTATCCTCTGCACACAGTTAAGCCAGACTTTGATGTTCCAAATATAAACATGTTAGCATCATATTTTTAAGGAGAATATATTAGCTGAGCTGTATTTCCAAGGGAATGTTCTATAATTTAATCATTGATATGTGCATTTATTGAAACACTAACTGTATCATTTATATAAAGCAACTAAATACTAAATCTATAAACCTGACCCATTTCTTAGATTAAACCTCTCTATCCATAGAGAAAATTTTGATGCTTTTGATTCTTCCTTGGAATAATCATCGTGAAATTACCATTATCTTTTGGCATTTAACACTCCCTGAGTGACATGTATTTCTTTTCTTGCACCATTTTTTTCTCACAATCTCAGATTACTGAATAAAAGTGTAACAAGTGGACTGCCTCTATTTCATTTTCTCTACCCAATTATTTTTAAGACTTTTTATTACCTACTTCCTTCTGGTGTTCTAGAAGCAATAAACTCATTACAGATCTAAAACAATGAAGCATATAATGTTACATCACTTTTCATGTTCAAACCATTTTACATTGACTAACTTCTTTTCTCTACCTTAATGGGAGGTAGATGGTAAGTATTAACCTCCCTTTACGGCCAAGGGAACTGAGGTAACATTTAGATGTCAATGAAGAATCCATTCCAGTGAAAGCTTTGCTTGGTATTTGGGAAAAACTTGTTTCTACTTTTGTGCATATGGTAATTGAATACTCACTCTTTCCAGTTTAAGACACATATTAAAATGTATAATTAATAAGGAGATGTCATTTCAAACATGCCAGCAACTTAGTCTGTATTGCTTATCAGAATTTATTGCATCGTTCCTTTGAGGTAATTTTCCATCTACATAGAAAGGTCATTCATGGTACAAGGTTATATATGTATAAAAACAATGTACATTGATCTTTTTGAACTTGAGATTCAGGAGAATAAGAAAGTCTAAAAAAAATCTGTTTTTAAAACTCTTTATGAAATTTTATGTATCCCAAATGGCCTAATTATTTCAGAAAAACTATGATAAACTCCATTTGGGAATCACTGATTTTTCTTCCAGTGGAAATATGAGTAAGACTTTAAGAAAATGACACGTGACTGTGTCAACCATGTAATGATTAACTATAGGGGAAACGTCTGATTGTCCATCTTGCCACTGACTTCTCTCCCTACAACTGCAGGGAGATTTTGTTTAGGGAGCTCATTTTTTTTTAAATGGCAATGAATGCATACAGTCTTTTCCTTTTCATGGACAGTTGCTGATGCTGCATTCCTCTGAGGAATATTTTACTGTAAAAACTACTTGTAGATGACTCTCCTTTCGCAAAGGCAAAACCAAAATTAATCACATTGGCATCATGCACAGGATTACAATGTTCTCTGGGGCACAGTATTTTTTTTTTCACCTCCACTCCCATTATAAATCCCTGTTATACATGCATGCAGAATGAAAAAGGATCATGGGTCCATGACAGTGTTTTCGGCTTCACCCAATACTAAAATAGAGACCACTGCTGGTAGCCATTTTTGCATATAAAAGACACACATACACAGTAAATTTGGGAGGAGCAGGTTGTTACTTTTACAAGTTGTGTGCTATATTTGGGTGCAGCTATTCGATATTAATTGTAAGTTGTAATGACAGCTTAATTACTTTGCCAGCCTTATAAATCTAAAATCATTTTTAAAGACATTTTCATTGTCTGCCTATGTGACTATTTACTCAGTCACAGCGACTTCAGGCTGCAAACATGTGTTGAATGTAACCCTTCACCCAAATGGATTCTGTGTCTGATGTGTTTGATATTTGTCCATCTTATTTTCATGTAAATTGAAATATTTTAAAAGGTGTTCCCATCCATGTGATAGAGTTGTTCGTGTTTGTTTGTCACCACCTTTCTCCTTACCCTTGAAAAAAAAAAAAATTGAGATTAGCATATGATGTGTTAAACCTTTTGGTGGCTTCCAAAACAGGGGTGTGATCGAATCGATGTTTTGCTGAATGACAGACTGGCATCAGTGATTAAAAACAGAATCTCAATTTTGGCAGCTTGGGGCTACAAGGCCTTGTATCCTCCTTCCTAAACCTGTGAAAATTCTCATCCCAGGGGTTCTTTCCTAACCCTCCTTCAAAGATAATTGTATCTTTGAAGTGACTGTTTCCTGTAAGTGATTTTGACTAACACCCACCAGAAGATCGTCTCATTTGCCTGCTCCGGGCACGCTAACACTGGTGATGCTCTTGACAGGGTGGCAAGTGTGCAGAGTGAACCTGGCCAACAGAACCTTCTCATTCAGCAGCCACTGGGGAGGAAGAGGGGCCTGAGGCAGGTAAGCAACCCTGAAAGGTGGAGCAGGGGAGGAGCAGGTTGTTACTTTTACAAGTTGTGTGCTATATTTGGGTGCAGCTATTCGATATTAATTGTAAGTTGTAATGACAGCTTAATTACTTTGCCAGCCTTATAAATCTAAAATCATTTTTAAAGACATTTTCATTGTCTTTAAAAATCCTATGAAAGGGCAGTTCTGTTCAACTTTTAATGTATATTAAGACTCTATTTTATGTGTATTAAGACTCTATTTTACCTGAAATATTTATTCCCCACCTGAAATAAGCAGTACAGAGCAACTTTAAAACATGGTAAGTGCTTGGGCAAAGTGGAGAGTTTGGGGCTTCTGTTTTTAGCTCTGAATCTTATTAGCAAACCTGGCTACTTGGTGAAATAAGTGGGCTTATATTTTTATTTGCTCCGTATCCAGAAACCACTACCAGTCACACTACTGACCATGGAAGATTTGTTATAAAGTTCATTGAAGGCCTCTTTCTGTAGAGAGGCAGAGACAGTCCTCCTTTCTTCCTCATTTCAAGATTAATGATTCTATTTAAAACTGAAATTGAAGTAAAGATTATCCTTAAAAATTTCCTTTGGTAGGGGGGGTTTCCTTTATGTTACCATCTAAATAAAAATCTAAATGAGGCTTTGTGCTGTGAGTTTGATGGGAACATCCCAGCACTGACTGGGAGGCTGGACATTTTCCCAGAATCTGGGATTTTTTCATCAGTCTTTCCTTCAAAGTTAGAATATATTCAGCTACAGCTTTTAGATGAGCAAAGGCTGACTGGTCAGCAATCATTGCTAGTTTTGTATCCTGAAATTCTTACTATGGCTATTTTAATTTATATTAATGTTCTTAAGCTATCTAAAGGGGTAATAATCGTCAAGATAGAATATAGGATTGGTTAAAGGGGATGCCAGAATTATATAAGTACCTGTGTTTAAATATGCAGGGAGAAGTTTATTTTATTGGCTAAGAATGTAAGGAACAATCATAAGACTCCACAGAGACCCTCAAAGAAGAGAACAAACCATAGAATCCTCTGAATTTAGTCTTCCCTCCCAGCAGTTAGATCCTTCCTGCTAGCTTTTTCTTCTGCCTATTCCCTTTAGCTAAGGCGTCCTCTGCTGTCACGTCAGAAGACTCAGACTGAACCCAGAAACCGCCACGGGGCTCGGCTGTCAACCACCCGCAGGAGCATTCAACCTAAGACAAAGCCATCCGGTGAGGCCTCCTGTGTCCCTCTGGGTAGACATTGACACAAGGCCCACTGCCCTGCCACACAGTGGGGAAGGCCTTCAGAGACTGAGAGTCATGCAGATAAACACACCTTTGGAAGCCACTAGGCAAAGGGAAGAAGTTTCCCAGGAAATTTGAGTGCCTTTTTTTTTCTCTCACCTTCCTCAATCCCATCTTTCTCCTCATGCACCTAGGTAAATGAATAATTCCCTTGTCTTTGGGAATTGTCTTTACAAAATTCTTTATACTCTTTGGTATGAAAAAAACTAAGAAATATTTAATAATTAAAATTACTATGGAGGGCTTCCCTGAGGTTCCATGGTTAAGAATCTGTCTGCCAAATGCAGGGGACACAGGTTTAATCCCTGGTTCGGGAAGTCCAAGTTGAACCACAAATGCTATGAAATTTGATGATAGAAGATTGTGTTTTATTTACCCAAGCCAGGAACTGGGTTTGTTGTATGTCTTACCAAAGACAAGGGCATGATGAGTAATAGGAACTTTTAATTCCTGTTGGCAGTTGTTATGAGCGATGACCAAGTACACTTAATGCTGTGTACTGATCTTGTTTTTAATGGAAAAAACAATTTATGCAGAAAAGTTGTTTTGTGTAAAAATGATTTTTCTACCCATGTGCTACTGTTTGTAAGAAGTGAAGTGAAGTGTTAGTTGCTTAGTCATGCCTAACTCTTTGGGACCCCATGGACTGCAGCCCACCAGGCTCCTCCATCCATGAGATTTTCCAGGCAAGAATATGGGAAAAGCCATTTCTTTCTCCAGGGGATCTTCCTGACCCAGGGATCGAACCTGGGTCTCCTGCACTGCAGGCAGATTCTTTACCAGCTGAGCTATGAGGAAAGCCCCTAAGAAGGTAATTTCAAAACATGTACCTAATGGCCCAATGTGCTCTCATATATTGGTAAACCAGCAATGTCTTTACTAAGAAAGGCAGGAGACACTGGTTAAAGCTAATTATTAAGCACTGTCAACCTACTATCCTCCTAGTCCGATTTACTGCTCTACTTCCAACCTACAGCGGACCAAAAACGATCTGTGACTTTCATCGAGGCTCAGCCAGAGCCAGCAGGTGCCCCAGCAGACACACTTCCTGTCACAGGGCAGCCACAGGGCTGCAGCCCAGCCCCATCGAGGAAACCAGAAGGAATGGACAAACCAGTGCTCACGTCTTCCCCCGCCATTGTTGTTGCTGATCTTCACAGCCTGTCTCCCAAGCAGGTGAGGGCCCTGGAGAAGCAAGCAAGTCTTGCTCTTTGCATACATCTGTCTAGGAATGGGGATATGTAAATGTCATCCATATCATTTGAGTCTGAGTCAGTAATGTTTTGTCAGACACTGGTCCTGTCATTATGAAAAAAAAAAAAATCATTTGTAAAGTATATGGCCAAGAATACATCTACTTGAGAAGGAATAAAAGAAGTCATTATACTCTTTGTTATGAAAAAACTAAGAAATATTTCATAATTAAATGACCACTGAGGGTTTCCCTGGAGGTCCATTGGTTAAGAATCTGCCTGCCAGTGCAGGGGACACAGGTTCAATCATTGGTCCGGAAAGATAGCGCATGCCACGGAGCATCTAAGCCTGTGCGCCACCGGAAAGATACCGCATGCCAGTGAGCATCTAAGCCTGTGCGCCACAACTACTGACCCCATGCTCTAGAGCCCGTGCCGCACGGAGGAGCCACCGCAGTGAGAAGCCAGCGCACCTCAATGAAAGAGCAGGCCTTGCTTGCCACAATTAACGGAAATCCATGTGCAGCAACACCTAGCACAGTCAAAAAAAAGAAGTAAATATATAAATAAAATTACCATTGAAAACCAGTATACTATACGTGGCTGACAGTTCAATTAAAAAGAATAAAGTTATCAATTGAGATGAAAGCTTTAAATACATGCTTAGTCACCCAGTCATGTCCGACTCTTGGCGACCCCCCTGGACTGGCTGCCAGGTTCCTCTGTCCATGGGATTTCTCAGGCAAGAATTCTGGAATGGGTATCCATTGCCTTCTCCAGGGGATCTTCCCAACCCGGGATCAAACTCATGTCTCTTGCATCTCCTACAATGAAGGTGGATTCTTTACCATCTGAGCCACCAGGGAAGCCCTTTAAATATAGAATCTTCTGAGAGGAACTTTTGTTTTGATCTTTTTTGTTGCTGTTTAGATATTTTTCTTGTTGTTTTGATCCCACGTTCTTCTCATGTGGTATTTAAAGAAAGCTAAGGGGCAATATATTATATACATTTTAAAAGTCTTTAATGATTAAAATCATTGTAATACCTTTATCTCATTTTACCCTCACAGTCTACAAGGTGAACAGGGCAAAAAATGAGGCTCATGCAACAGGTTAGAAAACGGAGGCTTAGAAAATTGAAAGGGCCTATATAAAATCTCACATATTCCAAAGGTTAAAACTACGTCCAGCTTTGTGATTCCTTTCCAGTCACAGCTGGACAAGAGTATTTTTTGATCCTCTTTCCTGGTATCCATCCTACCTTTCAATGTTACGATCCTTTTGGTCATAGGGTGAGCACCTCCCAGCTGAAGAAGGAGAAAGGAAGGAGGACACAGAAATACAAGGTGCTACGGCACACAGCCCCCTCTCTACGCAACTCTCAGACCCTGATGACTTCACAGGCCTTGAGACATCCATCCTCCTACAGCACGGAGACACAGTTCTTCATATCAGTGAGGAAAGTGGCATGGAGAACCCCCTGCTGGCGAGCCAGTTCCCTTTTACTCCCACGGAGCAGGGGGAGACGGCTGTAGACCTAGATGAATCTCATGTTTAGTTCTGTACCTTTTAAGTGTTGTAGGTGTAGACAAGATGTGGAAGGGATCAGTTTGCTGAAAGTTGAAAACATTCACTTGGAATATATGAAAACACAGCACTTTACACCCAATGGGTAGCACAAATCCCAGTAGATTTTTCTGCCAATGTGCATATTGTTTCATGAACATCTTTAAAAAATCAATGGCTAAGATGGTTTGGTTGTGTAAAGATCATGAAATCCAGGGAAGAATAAAGGGACAGAGCCATTTCACTGCACATTGTTTATGATTCAAGAAGCCTTGAGCAATTAAAAGTGTATAATATTACAGAGCTGCTTACCTAGGAATATTAAGAAGTAATGTATTCTAAAAAACTAATGCAATTTTTTGAGGTTACATAATACATCTCATGCAAATGTTTATTTTTCTAATTTCAAAAACATTAAATCAGGTGGCTATACAAGTAGCAATTTACATAAAAAATAATCAAAAGGAAAATATTAGTTTGGGGAAACTAAATATTAATAGCAAATAAGCCTGCAGGCATTTTTTTTTTTGATCAAAAATATAACCATTTAGAAGAAGAAAAAATACTATTTTTAGAACTGTGAACTTTTCAATTTATTTTTTAACTGTCATTTTCATTACATATTGTAAATCAAAATGCTAATGCCATAAGATCATTCCATTTCATAATCAACACAGAGAATATTCTAGAAATTATCAGACATAAATCTAAATTAAGAAGATATAAATAGCCTATAATATGATAAAAATTAAATATAAATATAATAGCTAGAAAGAGATGGTATTCCTACTTCTAGCCCTGACGGCATCAATACCAACACTGGAAAATATTGGGAAATGTAATTATTTTCCCTTATAGTGTCCTGTGCCTGCCCTTAAGGGCATATTTTCAGATATTAAGATTAGTGTTATTAGAATTGGTTTAAATAACTTTTCTCAGTGTTAACAAATCTATATGATCCTTTAGATGTTAAGCTTATGAAGAAAAAATATAAAGTATGCAATTTCTTTATAGACACAGTCAGCTTGTGTATTTTACTTTAATTTGACATTCAGTTACTTCAAGAAAAGTATAAAACTTAGGAGGCTCATGAGGCCATATCTAGTGTGTTATTAATCCTATAGTAGGGCTTGGCATCTTACAGTCCAAGATTAAATTTCAAAACTTTAACAATTTATATTAGAAAATTGTTACATAACTTCTAAGCATATAAAAACTCATATACATACCTAAATTGGTATGGTGGTGGGGTTTGTGTATGTGTTTTCTAGCACTCAAGCTACAATTTAGACTACAATTACATTACAGTGAACTTAGAACCCATTCTGTACACTTAAACTTTGACTACGTTGGTTATGAAATGTATATGTATATATAAAGGAGACCTGTTAAACTCACCCAAATCACAAAGGAAAATTATTTTTCTGTTAGCATTGCTTATTAAAGAGGCATTGTTTGTTATTGTGGTTTATATTTTCCAGTATAATTTGGGGTTTTGGTCTCACTCACTAATAGAATGAAAGATATCTGTGAGTTAAAGGACAAAACTAAACATTTCAAATCTAAACATTCAGAAAACAGAGGTGGTAAATGACCTCTGCTATGTTTTACAATGTTTTCAGGACATTTATGCTTAATGCTGAGTTCTCAAATGCAGAACTACACATAAAGAAGTGGTTTTATGATTCTTGCTAAGGAGATATATTTCATCTGCTTAAACTTATGCTGCTCCCTTAGTGTTAGAGGCCTTATGTTTGGTAATTACAAAAGTCTGGACTATATGAATTTCCTATATGTGTGTGTTTTGTTCCAGTTCCTTGATGCTTGACTCAAATTCTCTGTGTATAATTGTATCAAGTATTTAAAACGTAAAAGGGTCAAAGAAGATTGTTAAACATCTGACCAGAATCCTATATACCTTTATATATATTTAAAAAGTAATAGACTGTGTTGAACATGACTATGCTGACCTGTCTGCCTTTTAGCCTGATTCCTTCACTTTAGTGTTATGGAAGTCTGTTGGAAACTTTTCCAATAAGCTAAATTTTTCAATTTATTTTTTAACTGTCATTTTCATTACATATTGTAAATCAAAATGCTAATGCCATAAGATCATTCCATTTCATAATCAACACAGAGAATATTCTAGAAATTATCAGACATAAATCTAAATTAAGAAGATATAAATAGCCTATAATATGATAAAAATTAAATATAAATATAATAGCTAGAAAGAGATGGTATTCCTACTTCTAGCCCTGACGGCATCAATACCAACACTGGAAAATATTGGGAAATGTAATTATTTTCCCTTATAGTGTCCTGTGCCTGCCCTTAAGGGCATATTTTCAGATATTAAGATTAGTGTTATTAGAATTGGTTTAAATAACTTTTCTCAGTGTTAACAAATCTATATGATCCTTTAGATGTTAAGCTTATGAAGAAAAAATATAAAGTATGCAATTTCTTTATAGACACAGTCAGCTTGTGTATTTTACTTTAATTTGACATTCAGTTACTTCAAGAAAAGTATAAAACTTAGGAGGCTCATGAGGCCATATCTAGTGTGTTATTAATCCTATAGTAGGGCTTGGCATCTTACAGTCCAAGATTAAATTTCAAAACTTTAACAATTTATATTAGAAAATTGTTACATAACTTCTAAGCATATAAAAACTCATATACATACCTAAATTGGTATGGTGGTGGGGTTTGTGTATGTGTTTTCTAGCACTCAAGCTACAATTTAGACTACAATTACATTACAGTGAACTTAGAACCCATTCTGTACACTTAAACTTTGACTACGTTGGTTATGAAATGTATATGTATATATAAAGGAGACCTGTTAAACTCACCCAAATCACAAAGGAAAATTATTTTTCTGTTAGCATTGCTTATTAAAGAGGCATTGTTTGTTATTGTGGTTTATATTTTCCAGTATAATTTGGGGTTTTGGTCTCACTCACTAATAGAATGAAAGATATCTGTGAGTTAAAGGACAAAACTAAACATTTCAAATCTAAACATTCAGAAAACAGAGGTGGTAAATGACCTCTGCTATGTTTTACAATGTTTTCAGGACATTTATGCTTAATGCTGAGTTCTCAAATGCAGAACTACACATAAAGAAGTGGTTTTATGATTCTTGCTAAGGAGATATATTTCATCTGCTTAAACTTATGCTGCTCCCTTAGTGTTAGAGGCCTTATGTTTGGTAATTACAAAAGTCTGGACTATATGAATTTCCTATATGTGTGTGTTTTGTTCCAGTTCCTTGATGCTTGACTCAAATTCTCTGTGTATAATTGTATCAAGTATTTAAAACGTAAAAGGGTCAAAGAAGATTGTTAAACATCTGACCAGAATCCTATATACCTTTATATATATTTAAAAAGTAATAGACTGTGTTGAACATGACTATGCTGACCTGTCTGCCTTTTAGCCTGATTCCTTCACTTTAGTGTTATGGAAGTCTGTTGGAAACTTTTCCAATAAGCTAAATAATGTTGTACCTTGCAAAAAAGCCTCCATTCTGACAAACAGGGCCTTATAGAATAGGAATGTTTTCATACTGGGACTATGGAGATTTTACAGATGTATACATCTGTTCCATTTAAGGTGTCCTTAAATGTGTTGAATGTAATGTGTTAAATGTCTGTGTGTAATTGATAAAATATATGTATGTGCATAAGATTGTCACAAGATGTATTCTCAGGAATACTGTTCCCTGGATTTTGAAGGAATAATTATTTTAAAAAAAGTTGGAGAAGATTAGAAAAAGATCAAGATAAGAAACAATTTTTTGTAATTCAAAATGTTATTGAGTATATGACTAAAAGTTAATTATTACATATGATAAATATAATATTGGTAATACTAGATCATTTCTTAAGCTATGATACTTAATATTTATCTTGTTCAGAGGAAAATGAAAACAGATACCTACTTCCCATGTACAAAAAAACTGGACTCAACCAAGGGACTTCTCTTCTGAAATTAACTTTTGAGAGACCTTGGAATGAGCATGTGTCCTCCACAATAGTGGGTGTACATTTACTCAGATTCAATTAAAGCAGTTCAAATTCTGGATACACCATTTTACACAACAAAACATTTAACTTTTGTTTTTCAGTATTTGCTGCTTTCTGTAATTCTTTTAGGTAAGTTTTATTTCTTTTTTCCAAAAATTAAACTGAGTTATTGAGTGCATTGGGACAAGGTACTTAGAACTATAGTGCCAAAAGGCATAAATGGGCATAACAATGCTGAGAGAAAAATCCGTAGAATTTGGGGGTCTGGTTTGGGCTTGTTGAGTAGGCTGGAAGTAATGTGTTTACTATTTCAAGCCTCCAGAAGTACTCTGGGCAGAATACCAAGAGTACTTTCTTTCGTATTTGTCTCTTCAGTCAATTTAAAACATTCTCTACTCTGCTGCTGTCCAGCTCTGAGAGTATCTGAACAGGAATAGAGTGTATGTTGGGACCAACAGGGAAAAAAAGGTCATAAATAGAATGACAGTCCAATATAAAATTAAGTACCCTTCGTCAAGTTGCACAGAGACTTTACTAGTCTCCGTAATTTGCTGCCCTCACCGAGTTTTGCCGTTGCCCTATCACCTCACACCTCCAAGGCCATGACCTTGTCTTGGCAGTGATGAGAGTCTCGCTTCCTCATTTACTTCAGTGGGTCCTAACTGCACCTTTTCAGAAACAAAGTTTGGTTTGACACTCAGGAGAATAAAAATAAGTTAGGGCAGAATGTATCTGGAAAAACTTAAGACAAATTTACTTATGTTGTTTTAGGGTCATGTAGGATTACAGATCAATGTACCTCCATAGTTTTTCAAAAGTCACTGTGACTTCAGGATGAAAATCCTTTATTAGCCATTTTACAGGTAAAAGCAAAAGATTGACTACACAGCCAATTTCCCTCAGACAACTATAAAGTTTGTTATGAATACTGAATGACCAAAGAGCATGGAAAAAATGCATATGAATAAATACTGAAATGTTTATGAAAGATATTTATGAAAGATAAGACTTACTGTGTTTGAATATGCACATATAATAAAATAAATCTAAAAATATTTAAGATGCCTGATTGAGTTTCATTTCTCATTTTTCAACACAGGAAATAGGTTAAGTCCTTCAGGAAAGTGTTCATTTTAGACCCTGAGGTGTGCTTTGTTTTGGCTCCCTGGAGCTTATCTTGACATTCCTCCTCAACTCTCATAGTCTGGCCTGAAGTCACCTTTCAGTTCAATACCTCTAATTCCTCCCCCTTCCAAATGAGCTTCATTCTACTCATGCCTTCCATCCCTAACTTTCAAAATTAAGGAGAATAGGCACATTGGGAGACAAATACCCCAGTATGACTTCTCTGCTTAAGTATGATCATTTGGAAGGACTGGTAGATTTCCCAAGAGGAATGTTAAGGGCCAGGTTATTCTCTGAATGTGGCCAGAACCACCATGGGATCCAAGTTTACCATCACAGTTCTGTCTTTTATACAAAGTGCCTTATCCTTAAATTCAAAGTAATACTCTTACTAAACTTTTTTTTTTTTTCCATGTGAATTTGTTACTGGAAAAACTGTGTTCCTCTCTTTGTGGGAGTCAAGCCAAAAGACACAACCAAGCCAAAGATTCGAGAAGGAAGGATGTATTACTTTCAGCAATAACAGTGAAAATCTTTCCCAAAGCAGTGTCTCCCCAACAGGGAAAGTGGGTAATGCGTTTTTTCTCTTTTGGTTTGGGTGTGTGTGTGTGTGTTGTTTTAAGCTAAGGGTACATGTGTATTCAGGAAGGGGCTTGCTGGGTGGACAGTCCCTGATTTAGTGATTAAAGACATCAGGGTCAGGAAAGATCAACAGCATCATTTCTTAGGTTCCAACTGATATGAGAAATGCTGGGCTGGAAGAAACACAAGCTGGAATCAAGATTGCCGGGAGAAATATCAATAACCTCAGATATGCAGATGACACCACCCTTATGGCAGAAAGTGAAGAGGAACTAAAAAGCCTCTTGATGAAAGTGAAAGAGGAGAGTGAAAAAGTTGGCTTAAAGCTCAACATTCAGAAAACGAAGATCATGGCATCTGGTCCCATCACTTCATGGGGAAACAGTGGAAACAGTGTCAGACTTTTTTTGGGGCTCCAAAATCACTGCAGATGGTGACTGCAGCCATGAAATTAAAAGATGCTTACTCCTTGGAAGAAAAGTTATGACCAACCTAGATAGCATATTCAAAAGCAGAAACATTACTTTGCCAAATAAGGTCTGTCTAGTTAAGGCTATGGTTTTTCCAGTAGTCATGTATGGATGTGAGAGTTGGACTGTGAAGAAGGCTGAGCGCTGAAGAATTGATGCTTTTGAACTGTGATGTTGGAGAAGACTCTTGAGAGTCCCTTGGACTGCAAGGAGATCCAACCAGTCCATCTGAGGGAGATCAGCCCTGGGATTTCTTTGGAAAGAATGATGCTAAAGTTGAAACTCCAGTACTTTGGCCACCTCATGCGAAGAGTTGACTCATTGGAAAAGACTCTGATGCTGGGAGGGATTGGGGGCAGGAGGAGAAGGGGACGACAGAGGATGAGATGGCTGGATGGCATCCCCGACTCGATGGATGTGAATCTGAGTGAACTCCAGGAGTTGGCGATGGACAGGGAGGCCTGGAGTGCTGCGATTCATGGGGTCGGTCGCACAGAGTCGGACACGACTGAGCGACTGAACTGAACTGAACTGATCTGGTGGTTGAGACTTCAGTCAGGCTAATCATTTTCACTGAAAAGAACTGGCTGAATTCACAACTGATACTGTATCTTTGGGGCTTCCCAGGTGGCTCGGTGGTAAAGAATCTGCCTGCCAAGCACGAGACCTGGGTTTGATTCCTGGGTTGTGAAGATCCCCTGGAGAAGGGTCCGGCTACCCACTCCAGTATTCTGGCCTGGAGAATTCCATGGACAGTCCTTGGGGTCGCAAAGAGGCGGACGCGACTGAGTGACTTTCACTTTCACTGTATCTTTAGGAATGTTACTTCTATTTATGCTTGATAACAGTGTTTGTTTCTGCATTCTTTGGTCCCCTTAAGATCATTAATTACTATACAAAAGAATCTGAAAAAGATGAAAGAACTTAACTAAAAAGATTAAGAAACTCCTCAGAGGACTCGGAGACCTGACAGACCAGGTTTCTAGTTTTTGTTTTTTGAAAGCCCTGTTTTAAAAACTGAGGGCAAAGGAAAGAGGAAGGTGCCTCATTGCGAGGCCCCGCCCCTAAGCCCTTAAGGTGGCAGTCCTTCCCTCTAGGGGAGGCGGGACTTCCCCCTCAGGGCAGCTGCTTCCGGCGGAATCCGGAAAGATCTACGGAGAAGAGGCGGGACCAAAACTGCTCGGCCAATCTGGGCACGACGCCTTCATCGAGCCGGGCTCTCGTGCAGTAACTTGCGTTGGAGCACTAGCACCATGGCGTCTGGTTGCAAGATTGGCCCGTCCATCCTCAACAGTGACCTGGCCAGTTTAGGGGCCGAGTGTCTCCGGATGCTGGACTCTGGGGCCGATTATCTGCACCTGGATGTAATGGACGGGTAACTCTCCGCGGGGTTCCGGCCTGGGTTGTCGCGTGGGGCGGGATAGGCTCCCACTGACTGAGTATCTGTTAGGTGCACGGCGTCCCTGTGCCGCGAAGCGCCTCACTCTGAACGCGGTACTGAGGAAGGGGACTGAGGTGGAAACCCAGGAGGCTCCGCTTGGAGGGGACCTGGGTTGCGACCGTGTCCCGAGCCTCATCTCCTCACCACCCCCCCGCCCACGTAATGTGAGTTCTTCTAGCACTTAGCACCCGGAAGCGACCTCAAATCTCTAGGACCTGTCTCTCTCATTTTCAGTTGGAGAAACTGAGGCCCAAGGGGATAGGCATGACTTGCCCAAGCTCATATAGCTAGTTAGTGGCATTGCTGGGGAGACAGACTTGTATAACGATGACGAGCTTTGCACCTGGAGTGAGAAACGCCCGAGTTCTGCCACTTGCTAGGTTACTTGGGACAAGCCATTTAACCTCATTGAGCTTCAGTTTCTTTCTGTGAAAAGTGGGAGTAATAACACTCTACAGCCCAGGCATCTTTGGAAGATGAAAGGAGCTGGTACAGGTAGTTTACAATGCCTGGCACATGGTAAATTTTCTATAATTGATGTTAATTGTTGTCTCATTGTTCGAATTTTGATTTTCCTATCTATTTTCTCTTCAGGCACCCTGCTCTTCAGGGAGGTCAGTTTTTTGTAAGTAATTTTTAAGCACTGTAGTTATAGCCCATAATCAATATTGTTTAAAATCAGATTGATGCTAGTTTCATAAGTCGGTTATAAAATGAGGAACAAAGCTAGAGAAAACAGGTAATACTCCCTCAAGTTTACACACATTGTGACAGAGTTGCAACTTGCATTTGCTGCACTGATAACTGCCATAAGATCAAAACAGCCATTAACGTGGTTTGGAGTAGAAGAGTAAATTTATTGTAAATAGGTAAAATCTCTGTGTACCCTCATGCAAATCTGTGTTTTTTTGTTTTTTTGTTTTTTTTTTACAAAAATTACTAGTCATTTCCCTTTTCAGTGTCACTCATGAAAGATTCGTCTTCTTTGGTCTGGTTAGATCGGCTTTTTCTCTTTTCCATTTCATTCGGTTACTTCAACACTGTGCCCAACTGTTTAATGGCAAAATCTTAACCTTAAAGTTTTCCTCTGTCCATGGGATTTCCCAGGCACGAACACTGGAATGGGTTGCCATTTCCTTCTCCAAAATATTACTTCTTCCAAAACATAGCTTTTTAGCTTGCTATCGCATGTAATTCTACTACACATTTTGTTTTTTGACACCTTTGTTTGAAAGCCCTGAACTTCCAAAAGTTACTGGAGTATGTCCTTACAGATGGGTAGCTACATTTTTGTGTCTGAGATAAAGAATGCGACAAAATTCTGAGTCACTTAGGAGTCTCGGGATAGAACAGACATCCCAGGTGGTGCTGCTGCTGCTAAGTCACTTCAGTCGTGTCCAACTCTGTGTGACCCCATAGACGGCAGCCCACCAGGCTCCCCCGTCCCTGGGATTCTCCAGGCAAGAACACTGGAGTGGGTTGCCATTTCCTTCTCCAATGCATGAAAGAGAAAAGTGACAGTGAAGTCGCTCAGTCTGTCCGACTGTTAGCGACCCCATGGACTGCAGCCCACCAGGCTACTCTGTCCATTGGATTTTCCAGGCAAGAGTACTGGGGTGGGGTGCCATTGCCTTCCCCCCAGGTGGCGCTAGTGGTACTAGTGGTAAAGAACTAGTGTCTGCTAATGCAGGAGACGCAGGAGATACAGGAGACACGGGTTCGATTCCTGGGTTGGGAAGATCCCCTGGAGGAGGAAATGGCAACCCACTCCAGTATTCTTGCCTGGAAAATCCCATGGACAAAGGAGCCTGGGAGGCTACAGTCCATAGGGTCGCAAAGAGCTGGACACAACTGAAATGACTTAGCACATGTGAATATAGTCTAACCATGTTTAAGTGAATGAATGGAGAAAATAATTTGTCCCAGTTTACCAATCAGAATATCAATGATAACAATAGGTAATAATAAATATAGAGCCCATAAAGAACACTCGATTGTTTCTGTTCTAATACTTTCTTTTAGAGATTTTTTTTTCATTTAAATTTATTTTTTATTGAGGGATAATTGCTTTACAGAATTTTGTTGTGGCTCAGACGGTAAAGTGTCTGCCTCCAATGCGGGAGACCTGGGTTCGATCCCTGGGTCGGGAAGATCCGCTGCAGGAGGAAATGGCAATCCACTCCAGTGCTATTGCCTGGAAAATCCCATGGATAGAGGAGCCCGATAGGTTACAGTCAATGGGGTCGCAAAGAGTTGGACACGACTGAGCGACTTTACTTCACTTCACTTCACTTCTGTGAAACCTCAACATGAATCAGCCATGGTGGTGGTGGTGGTTTAGTTGCTCAGTCGTGTCCGACGCTTGCAACCCCATGGACTGTAGCCCGCCAGGCTCCTCTGTCCATGGGATTTTTCCAGGCAAGAATACTGGAGTGGATTGCCATTTCCTTCTCCAGGGGATCTTTCCGACCCAGGAATTGAACCCAGGAATCAAACCCAGGTGTCCTGCATTGCAGGGAGATTCTTTACCTACTGAGCTACGAGGGAAGCCCTGAATCAGCCATAGGTATACGTATATCCCCTGTTCTAATACTTTTTGTGAATTATCTCATGCAGCCCCATGAGCTTGCTGCTGTTATCAGCACCAGAGTTGACAGTGAGGAGTCTAATATAAAGAGAGATTAAGTTCCCTTGTAGCTAGGAAATGTTGGAACCAGGATTGGAAGCAGGCAACGGTTTATTTTGTCTCAGAAACTGTCTTCTCTGGGTACTCGGCTTACAAAGAATGATTAAGATATTTTCTGTCTTTGAGAGTCAGCTAGTTTATATTATTGTTATTTGTTTCATATCTCCTGCTGCACGGTAAATGCCCTGAAAGCAGAGCTCACCTCTGTTCTCTGCAGGAAAAGCACTATGGCAGGCCTAGTTATAATTGGTTGGATGAATGGTTTTATCATAATAGAGGTATCTTCTAAGAAATCTCTTGCCCCTCCCAGGCCTATGGCAGTCCCTGAGCTTGTTAAGTAAATGTATTTGTTTTTTATTGACTCCTTTCCCTTTTTACTGAGAAACATGTCTAATATAAAGAGAGATTAAGTTCCCTTGTAGCTAGGAAATGTTGGAACCAGGATTGGAAGCAGGCAACGGTTTATTTTGTCTCAGAAACTGTCTTCTCTGGGTACTCGGCTTACAAAGAATGATTAAGATATTTTCTGTCTTTGAGAGTCAGCTAGTTTATATTATTGTTATTTGTTTCATATCTCCTGCTGCACGGTAAATGCCCTGAAAGCAGAGCTCACCTCTGTTCTCTGCAGGAAAAGCACTATGGCAGGCCTAGTTATAATTGGTTGGATGAATGGTTTTATCATAATAGAGGTATCTTCTAAGAAATCTCTTGCCCCTCCCAGGCCTATGGCAGTCCCTGAGCTTGTTAAGTAAATGTATTTGTTTTTTATTGACTCCTTTCCCTTTTTACTGAGAAACAACTTGGTTTGAAAATAAGCAAATTTTGCATACACTATTTTAAAAACCTTTCCCTGTTAAGCACCACAACTTTGAGTTACTTTCATTCCCCTTGGGGAGGTTCAGCCCCTTCCCCGGTGTCCCATCAGAACAGGCAGGGTCTGGCTAAACTGCAGTGCCGCTTAGGCCCAGGGTATGAAAGAGGGGCTGTGGACTCCCTCCACTTTCTACCTCCATGCTTTTCCTTTTCCTTGCCCCTTAAAAATCTCCAACAGTACATTGAGCTTGATGACACTGGTTTTCTGGTCCTCTCTCTTTCCCTGAAGTCCCCACTGTGTCTTCTGATTAAAACTGAAGGATCTTGAAAGTCAGGAACAGGTTTTGGAAACACTGGTGGGTGGAGCACTAGTGTGGTTGGATATTTGAAGTAAAGGACAGGTGGATTTTTCTGGGAAAAAAAATTGGAGAGCATGTAAACATGAATGTGTCTTGACAGGAAGTGACTGGAAATGTATTGGTCTTTATGTGTAGGAATAGAGCAAATAAGCAATTTCTAAATTAGTTGTTGTTGTCTGGTTGCTAAGTTGTGTCCAGCTCTTTGTTACCCCATGAACTGCAGCATGCTGGGCTTCCCTGTCCTTCACTGTCTCCTAGAGTTTGGTCATATGAATGAGTTGGTGATGCCATCCAACCATCTCATCCTCTGTCGCCCTATTTTCCTCCAGCATTGTCTTTCCCAGCATCAGGGTGTTTTCCTGTGAGCTGGCTGTTCGCATCAGATGACCAAAGTATTAGAGCATCAGCATCGGTCCTTCTAATGAATATTCAGGTTTGATTTCCTTTAGGACTGACTAGTTTGATCTTGTTGTCCAAGGGTCTCTCAAGAGTCTTCTAAGCACCACAATTCAAAAGCGTCAATTCTTTGGAGCTAAGCCTTCTTTATGGTCGAACTCTCACATCCGTACATGTGTACTTGAAAACCGTACCTTTGACTACGTGGACCTTTTTCAGCAAAGTAATGTCTCTGCTTTCTAATATGCTGTCTAGGTTTGTCATAGCTTTCCTTCCAGGGAGCAGTAGTAGTGTTAGTCACTCAGTCATGTCCAACTCTTTGTGGCCCAGTGGACTTTAGCCTGCCTGCCAGGGTCCTCTGTCCATGAAATTCTCCAGGCAAGAATACTGGAGTGGGTTGCCATTCTCTTCTCCAGGGGACTTTCCCTACTCAGGGCTCGAACCTGGGTCTCTGGCATTGCAGGCAGATTCTTTACCACTGCACCACTGGGGAAGCCCCCCCAAGGAGCAAGTGTCTTTTAATTTTTTAATTTCATGGCAGCAGTCACCATCTACAGTGAATTTGGAGCCCAGCAAAATAAAGTTTGTTTCCACTTTTTCTCCTTCTCTTTGTCATGAAGTGATGAGGCCAGATGCCATGATACTAGAATGTTGAGCTTTAAGCCAGCTTTTTCACTCTCCTCTTTCACCCTCATCAAGAGGCTTTTTAGGTCCTCTTCCCTTCCTGCCATCAAAGTAGTATCAGCTGCATGTCTGAGGTTGTTGATGTTTCTCCTGGCTATCTTGATCCAGCTTTTGATTGATCCAACTCACCATGTCACATGATATATTCTGCATATAAGTTAAATAAGTAGCATGACAGTATATGGCCTTGCTGTACTCCTTTCCCAATTTTGAACCAGTTCATTGTTCCATGTCTGGTCTAACTTGCTTCTTCACCTGCATAAAGGTTTCTTAGGAGCTGGTAAGATGGTCTGGTATTTCCATCTCTTTAAGAATTTTCCACAGTTTGTGGTGATCCACACAGTCAAAGGCTTTAGCGTAGTCAGTGAAGTAGAAATAGATGTTTTTCTGAGATTCCCTTGCTTTTTCTATGATCCAGTGGATGTTGGCAATTTGATCTCTGGTTCCTCTGCCTTTTCTAAATCCAGCTAGGTGAGTGACCCCACCATCATGGTCATCCTGGTGGTTAAGACCTCTTGTGTATAGTTCTTGTATGCATTCTTGCCACCTCTTCTTAATCGCTTCTGCTTCTGTTAGGTCCTTACCATTTCTGTCCTTTATCATGCTTGTCCTTGCATGAAATATTCCCTTGATATCTCCAGTTTTCTTGAAGAGATCGCTATTCTTTCCCATTTTGTTGTTTTCCTCTACTTCTTTGCATTGTTCATTTAAGATGGCCTTCTTATCTCTGCTTTTCTTTGAAACTCTGCATTCAGTTGGGTATATCTTTCCATTTTTTCCTTGCCTTTCACTTCTCTTCTCAGCTGTTTGTAATACCTCCTCAGACAACCATTTTGCCTTCTTGTATTTCTTTTTCTTGAGGATGGTTTTGGCTTCCTCCTACACAGTGTTAGGAACTTCTGTCCATGGTTCTTCAGGCACTCTACCCAGATGTTATCCCTTGAATTTATTCATTGCCTCCACTGCATAATCATTTTTTCTATGATCCAGTGGATGTTGGCAATTTGATCTCTGGTTCCTCTGCCTTTTCTAAATCCAGCTAGGTGAGTGACCCCACCATCATGGTCATCCTGGTGGTTAAGACCTCTTGTGTATAGTTCTTGTATGCATTCTTGCCACCTCTTCTTAATCGCTTCTGCTTCTGTTAGGTCCTTACCATTTCTGTCCTTTATCATGCTTGTCCTTGCATGAAATATTCCCTTGATATCTCCAGTTTTCTTGAAGAGATCGCTATTCTTTCCCATTTTGTTGTTTTCCTCTACTTCTTTGCATTGTTCATTTAAGATGGCCTTCTTATCTCTGCTTTTCTTTGAAACTCTGCATTCAGTTGGGTATATCTTTCCATTTTTTCCTTGCCTTTCACTTCTCTTCTCAGCTGTTTGTAATACCTCCTCAGACAACCATTTTGCCTTCTTGTATTTCTTTTTCTTGAGGATGGTTTTGGCTTCCTCCTACACAGTGTTAGGAACTTCTGTCCATGGTTCTTCAGGCACTCTACCCAGATGTTATCCCTTGAATTTATTCATTGCCTCCACTGCATAATCAATCATGAGTAGTTTGATTTAGGTCAAATCTGAATGGCCTAGTGGCTTTCTCTACTTTTTTCAATTTAAGCCTGAATTTTGCAGTAAGGAGCTCATGAGATGAGCCACATTCAGCTCCAGGTCTTGACTTTGCTGACTGTGTAGAGCTTCTTCATCTTTGGCTGCAAAGAGTATAATCAGTCTGATGTTGGTACTGACCATCTGGTGATGCCCATTTGTAGAGTCATCTCCTGTTGTTGGAAGAGGGTGTTTGCTATGACCAGTGTGTTCTCGACAGAGTGTCTCTGTTAGCATTTTCCCTGCTTCATTTTGTACTCCAAGGCCAAACTTGCCTGTTAATCCAGGTGACTCTTGACTTCCTACTTTTGCATTCTAGTCCTCTGTGATGAAAGGACATCTTTTATTTTGGTGTTAGTTTCAGAAGGTCTTGGAGATTTTCATAGAACCGTTCAACTTCAGCTTCTTTGGCTTTAGTGGCAGGAGCATAGAGTTGGATTACTGTGATATTGAATGATTTGCCAGGATCATTCTTGTCATTTTGAGATTGCACCCAAGTACTGCATTTCGGACTCTTTTGTTGGCTGGGAGGGCTACTCCATTTCTTTTAATTTATTCTTGCCCACAGTAGTAGATATGATGGTCATCTGAATTAAATTCATCCATTCCAGTCCATTTTTGGTTCACTAAGATGTCGATGTTGACGCTTAGCATTTCCTGTTTGACCGTATCCAGTTTACCTTGATTTATGGACCTAACATTCCAGGTTCCTATGCTGTATTGTTTATAGCTTCAGACTTTACTTTCCCCACCATATACATCTGCTGCTGAGCGTCATTTCCACTTTGACCCAGCCTCTTCATTCTTTGTGGAGCTGTTTCTCCGCTGTGCTCCGTAACATATTGGGCACCTCCTGACCTGGGGGACTCATCTTTCAGCGTCATATCTTTGTGCCTTTTCATATACTGTGTACGGGGTTCTCTAGGCAAGAATACTGCAGCAGTTTGCCATCTCCTCCAGTGGACCACATTTTATCAGCTCTTCACTTTGCTCTGTCCATCTTGGGTGACCGTGCACTACATGACTCATAGCTTTATTGAGGTACATAAGCCCTTTCTCCATGACAAGGCTGTGATCCGTGAAGGGGTCCTAAGTTAGTTAGGACAATTTAAAAGCCAGGGAGATTTCACATTAGTACTAGATTTCTGACTTTTGAAAAACTTCCAGAAATTTCCAGTACTGGGCCCACAGTCTCACAGGCCACCATTAGCCAGGCCACATCTTCTTTGTCCCCTGTCTCCTCCTGCCCTGTTTCAATCCTCCATGCTATCTGCCAACCCAGCCACCCCATCCCCACCTCCGACTGCTCTCTCCCTCTGAAGGCTCTCCTCCCTTGGACTTTTTTTTCAGTTATTAATTGTCAGTGAAGGGGCAGACAGGCCTTGCAGATAAGAGCCTGAACTTTGGAGCTGGGTTGACTGCCTCCTGCACTTACTGGTTGTGTGAGCTTGAGCCTCTCTTTCTCATCTATAAAAATACAGAAAATAGTGGTACCTGTCTCACTGAATTGTTGGCATGATTTTAATGAGTTAATATGATGGAATTGTTTAGAATGGTGCTTGTCCTGTATATTTCTTTATTAACCCGCATTCTGCCTGCTTGTCATCTAAGCTCAAGACCTTGGTGCTAAGCCACTTAAGTTGTATCTGCCTCTTTGTGACCCCATGGACTGTAGCCAGCCAGGCTCCTCTATCATGGGATTCTCCAGGCAAGAATACTGGAGTGGGTTGGCGTGCCCTCCTCCAGGGGATCTTCCCAACCCATGCAGCAAACCTATGTCTCTTACGTCTCCTGCACAGGCAGGCAGGTTCTTTACCACTTGCACCACCTGCGAAGCTCCATGGTTGCTTCTCTTTGACAGCACTTCCCACCCCACCACCACCCCGCTGCATCTTATCAGAAAAACCCCGTCGGTTGCTATNTGGCTGTTCGCATCAGATGACCAAAGTATTAGAGCATCAGCATCGGTCCTTCTAATGAATATTCAGGTTTGATTTCCTTTAGGACTGACTAGTTTGATCTTGTTGTCCAAGGGTCTCTCAAGAGTCTTCTAAGCACCACAATTCAAAAGCGTCAATTCTTTGGAGCTAAGCCTTCTTTATGGTCGAACTCTCACATCCGTACATGTGTACTTGAAAACCGTACCTTTGACTACGTGGACCTTTTTCAGCAAAGTAATGTCTCTGCTTTCTAATATGCTGTCTAGGTTTGTCATAGCTTTCCTTCCAGGGAGCAGTAGTAGTGTTAGTCACTCAGTCATGTCCAACTCTTTGTGGCCCAGTGGACTTTAGCCTGCCTGCCAGGGTCCTCTGTCCATGAAATTCTCCAGGCAAGAATACTGGAGTGGGTTGCCATTCTCTTCTCCAGGGGACTTTCCCTACTCAGGGCTCGAACCTGGGTCTCTGGCATTGCAGGCAGATTCTTTACCACTGCACCACTGGGGAAGCCCCCCCAAGGAGCAAGTGTCTTTTAATTTTTTAATTTCATGGCAGCAGTCACCATCTACAGTGAATTTGGAGCCCAGCAAAATAAAGTTTGTTTCCACTTTTTCTCCTTCTCTTTGTCATGAAGTGATGAGGCCAGATGCCATGATACTAGAATGTTGAGCTTTAAGCCAGCTTTTTCACTCTCCTCTTTCACCCTCATCAAGAGGCTTTTTAGGTCCTCTTCCCTTCCTGCCATCAAAGTAGTATCAGCTGCATGTCTGAGGTTGTTGATGTTTCTCCTGGCTATCTTGATCCAGCTTTTGATTGATCCAACTCACCATGTCACATGATATATTCTGCATATAAGTTAAATAAGTAGCATGACAGTATATGGCCTTGCTGTACTCCTTTCCCAATTTTGAACCAGTTCATTGTTCCATGTCTGGTCTAACTTGCTTCTTCACCTGCATAAAGGTTTCTTAGGAGCTGGTAAGATGGTCTGGTATTTCCATCTCTTTAAGAATTTTCCACAGTTTGTGGTGATCCACACAGTCAAAGGCTTTAGCGTAGTCAGTGAAGTAGAAATAGATGTTTTTCTGAGATTCCCTTGCTTTTTCTATGATCCAGTGGATGTTGGCAATTTGATCTCTGGTTCCTCTGCCTTTTCTAAATCCAGCTAGGTGAGTGACCCCACCATCATGGTCATCCTGGTGGTTAAGACCTCTTGTGTATAGTTCTTGTATGCATTCTTGCCACCTCTTCTTAATCGCTTCTGCTTCTGTTAGGTCCTTACCATTTCTGTCCTTTATCATGCTTGTCCTTGCATGAAATATTCCCTTGATATCTCCAGTTTTCTTGAAGAGATCGCTATTCTTTCCCATTTTGTTGTTTTCCTCTACTTCTTTGCATTGTTCATTTAAGATGGCCTTCTTATCTCTGCTTTTCTTTGAAACTCTGCATTCAGTTGGGTATATCTTTCCATTTTTTCCTTGCCTTTCACTTCTCTTCTCAGCTGTTTGTAATACCTCCTCAGACAACCATTTTGCCTTCTTGTATTTCTTTTTCTTGAGGATGGTTTTGGCTTCCTCCTACACAGTGTTAGGAACTTCTGTCCATGGTTCTTCAGGCACTCTACCCAGATGTTATCCCTTGAATTTATTCATTGCCTCCACTGCATAATCAATCATGAGTAGTTTGATTTAGGTCAAATCTGAATGGCCTAGTGGCTTTCTCTACTTTTTTCAATTTAAGCCTGAATTTTGCAGTAAGGAGCTCAAGAGATGAGCCACATTCAGCTCCAGGTCTTGACTTTGCTGACTGTGTAGAGCTTCTTCATCTTTGGCTGCAAAGAGTATAATCAGTCTGATGTTGGTACTGACCATCTGGTGATGCCCATTTGTAGAGTCATCTCCTGTTGTTGGAAGAGGGTGTTTGCTATGACCAGTGTGTTCTCGACAGAGTGTCTCTGTTAGCATTTTCCCTGCTTCATTTTGTACTCCAAGGCCAAACTTGCCTGTTAATCCAGGTGACTCTTGACTTCCTACTTTTGCATTCTAGTCTTCTGTGATGAAAGGACATCTTTTATTTTGGTGTTAGTTTCAGAAGGTCTTGGAGATTTTCATAGAACCATTCAACTTCAGCTTCTTTGGCTTTAGTGGCAGGAGCATAGAGTTGGATTACTGTGATATTGAATGATTTGCCAGGATCATTCTTGTCATTTTGAGATTGCACCCAGGTACTGCATTTCGGACTCTTTTGTTGGCTGGGAGGGCTACTCCATTTCTTTTAATTTATTCTTGCCCACAGTAGTAGATATGATGGTCATCTGAATTAAATTCATCCATTCCAGTCCATTTTTGGTTCACTAAGATGTCGATGTTGACGCTTAGCATTTCCTGTTTGACCGTATCCAGTTTACCTTGATTTATGGACCTAACATTCCAGGTTCCTATGCTGTATTGTTTATAGCTTCAGACTTTACTTTCCCCACCATATACATCTGCTGCTGAGCGTCATTTCCACTTTGACCCAGCCTCTTCATTCTTTGTGGAGCTGTTTCTGCGCTGTGCTCCGTAACATATTGGGCACCTCCTGACCTGGGGGACTCATCTTTCAGCGTCATATCTTTGTGCCTTTTCATATACTGTGTACGGGGTTCTCTAGGCAAGAATACTGCAGCATTTTGCCATCTCCTCCAGTGGACCACATTTTATCAGCTCTTCACTTTGCTCTGTCCATCTTGGGTGGCCGTGCAATACATGACTCATAGCTTTATTGAGGTACATAAGCCCTTTCTCCATGACAAGGCTGTGATCCGTGAAGGGGTCCTAAGTTAGTTAGGACAATTTAAAAGCCAGGGAGATTTCACATTAGTACTAGATTTCTGACTTTTGAAAAACTTCCAGAAATTTCCAGTACTGGGCCCACAGTCTCACAGGCCACCATTAGCCAGGCCACATCTTCTTTGTCCCCTGTCTCCTCCTGCCCTGTTTCAATCCTCCATGCTATCTGCCAACCCAGCCACCCCATCCCCACCCCCGACTGCTCTCTCCCTCTGAAGGCTCTCCTCCCTTGGACTTTTTTTTCAGTTATTAATTGTCAGTGAAGGGGCAGACAGGCCTTGCAGATAAGAGCCTGAACTTTGGAGCTGGGTTGACTGCCTCCTGCACTTACTGGTTGTGTGAGCTTGAGCCTCTCTTTCTCATCTATAAAAATACAGAAAATAGTGGTACCTGTCTCACTGAATTGTTGGCATGATTTTAATGAGTTAATATGATGGAATTGTTTAGAATGGTGCTTGTCCTGTATATTTCTTTATTAACCCGCATTCTGCCTGCTTGTCATCTAAGCTCAAGACCTTGGTGCTAAGCCACTTAAGTTGTATCTGCCTCTTTGTGACCCCATGGACTGTAGCCAGCCAGGCTCCTCTATCATGGGATTCTCCAGGCAAGAATACTGGAGTGGGTTGGCGTGCCCTCCTCCAGGGGATCTTCCCAACCCATGCAGCAAACCTATGTCTCTTACGTCTCCTGCACAGGCAGGCAGGTTCTTTACCACTTGCACCACCTGGGAAGCTCCATGGTTGCTTCTCTTTGACAGCACTTCCCACCCCACCACCACCCCGCTGCATCTTATCAGAAAAACCCCGTCGGTTGCTATCCCTGTTTCTGTTTTTACCAACACCTCTTGCCTTGCTGCTTCCAGTTTACCACTCAGTCAGTTGTGCTACTATGGTATTGTTTCCATCTTAAGTTTTCATTGCTTCTCTGGTGGCTCAGCTGATAAATAATCCACCTGCAATGCGGGAGACCTGAGTTTGATCCCTGACTTGGGAAGATCCCCTGGAGAAGGGAAAGGCTACCCACTCCAGTATTTCAGGTCTGGAGAATTTCATGTCTGACTCTTTGCAACCCCATGTTCTACACAGTGGGGTTCAAAGAGTCAGACATGACTGAGCGACTTTGACTTTCTCTTTTAAAACCTCACTGGATCAGGATTAAAGTTCAAACAGTGAGCCTGGCATTCTGTATCATTTAATGTTGCCTCGTATTTTATTCATAGTAGCCAAGGTGGGCAGGACTGTCTCCCTTTCTTTAAGCTTAACTTGGTTTTCTTTACCTTTGTTCATTTCTTTCCCCAGCTTTAGAAATTCTATTGGTTCTGTAATTCCATGATCTGGGGCTTCCCTGCTGGCTTAGATGGTGAAGAATCTGCCTGTAACATGGGAACCTGGGTTTGATCCCTGGGTCGAAAAGGTCCCCTGGAGAAGGAAATGGCAACCCACTCCAATATTCCTGCCTGAAGAATTCCATGGACATGAACCCCATGCTCTATCCCTTTAAAAAAAAAAAATGCTGTTCTACTTGCCTCTGGAACAATTACCTTATATTGCATACTTTTAACTTTTCTCTACAGGCCTCATTCAGGATAATGCCTACTACTTTAACAAAAGGAAGCCTAGATTTCAGTGGCTTAACATTACAAGGTTTATTTTTCCTTCATATAGTAGTTTGGTGTGAATATCCTTCCATGCAGAAATTCAGGGACATCAGAGTCCCCTTCCATCCCCTGTCTCTGCCCTTAAGGGCCTCTTTCCTGGCAGAAGGGTAAAATGAGAACAGAACAGGAATATACTCAACCTCCGGGGCTCTGCAGTGACACGCATCACTTGTATTCATATTTCACAGCCCTTTTGTGAGAATTAGTCATGTGGCCACCTGGTTTTAAAGGGAGTTGGGAAATGTGGTCCTTGGCTGAGCTGGCTTCCTGCCAACAACTAGACAGTAGCGGTCAGTCATGAATTGTGGTGAGTCATTAGCCATCTCTTGGTACCAGTGAAATTGTAAACTTTTCTGTGGTGAGCAGAGAAACTCACATTTTTTAAATAAAATATAGTACTCTGAAGCACCCAGCCTAAATGTTGAAGTGAGCTCGTGATACAACAAGAGAACCGGAGTAGGGTGGTTAACTGCCTTGGGTCTCATATCAGAAAGCCTTAATTTGAAACCTGCCCCAACGAATTCTTAACTGGGTGACTTAGGGAAGTTATATCCTATGCTCCTCAAATGGAGATAATAACAGCATTTACTTCAGAGGGATGTTGTAAAGATGAAATAAAATAAGGCACAATGTCTGGTATGTTACAAACCTTTAGTAAGTGGTGGTTATTAATATACATTAAGTGTCTTTATTGATAATCTTTAAGAAAGCTTAAATTTGTCATTTTGTGCCCTGTGGTAGAAGTGGATTAGAGATAGCCACAGGTGACCTGTGATAGTTAAGGTTTGAGAAACCCATATCAGAGTCTTGAACTTCCTAACTAGTATGTGACTTGGGCAAGTCATATAACTTTTGGGGTTTTGATTTTGTCATCCTTCATTTCTTCCTGTCAGGGATTTTGAATTACAGCATTAAATTGGTCAATTATGTGACATTATAACTTACTGGAATATCAAGGAGTTACTGCTCTGTAAAACTGAAATTCTATGGGTAATTTTAGTTTAATACTGATACTGATGTTAAATGTTAAATTGAAAAATACTGCAATCACAGATAATCTCCTCTTTGTCTATCAGGATACATTTTGAGAAAAATACAGAGACTGAACTGAAAACATTTTCAGAGTAAGATTTTGTTTGTCTTGTAGGCATTTTGTTCCCAACATCACCTTTGGTCACCCTGTGGTAGAAAGCCTCCGAAAGCAGCTAGGCCAGGACCCTTTCTTTGGTAAGTGGGTGTTTATGGCATCTGAAGCTGAGTATCTTGCTCAAGGAAAGGGGAAGTAGCTGGTTGATTTCCCAACTTCCAGTTTCACAGTGTACCCTTTTCCCTTCTCCCTGTGCTAGGACTTCATTGGCCTCCTGTAAGAAGCCGAACTTGCCCACTTTGGGGCCTAGGCACTTTGGCTAGAGTCTCTTTGCCTAAAAAGTTGTATTCACTTGATCAGTGCTACCTCATCTTTCCACCTCAGATCCTTTGTTGTTGTTTCTTCAGAGAGCCCTGTCCTAAATTAACCTTTTTACCTTGTTGATTTTCTTAGAATTTCTTTCAATCTGCGGTTGCTTTTATCACTCTAAACTCCTTAAAGGCAGGATTTCATTCACTTGGTTTGCTGTAGTTTTCCCAGAGCTTAGCATAGACACACAGCTGAGGCTCAATGTTGACTGTTAAATGAACTTAGGAATCAGTTGATTTATGGTCTAGATGAGAAGTCGAGTCATTGAAATTGGAGCTTTGTACAGGTCTCCCACGCTAGTAAAGTAATGCTCAAAATTCTCCAAGCCAGGCTTCAGCAATACGTGAACCATTAACTTCCAGATGTTCAAGCTGGTTTTAGAAAAGACAGAGGAACCAGAGATCAAATTGGCAACATCCGCTGGATCATCGAAAAAGCAAGAGAGTTCCAGAAAAACATCTACTTCTGCTTTATTGACTATGCCAAAGCTTTTGACTGTGTGGATCACAATAAACTGTGGAAAATTCTGAAAGAGATGGGAATACCAGACCACCTGACCTGCCTCTTGAGAAATCTGTATGCAGGTCAGGAAGCAACAGTTAGAACTGGACATGGAACAACAGACTGGTTCCAAATAGGAAAAGGAGTACGTCAAGGCTGTATATTGTCACCCTGCTTATTTAACTTCTATGCAGAGTACATCATGAGAAACGCTGGACTGGAAGAATCACAAGCTGGAATCAAGATTGCCGGGAGAAATATCAATATCCTCAGATATGCAGATGACACCACCCTTATAGCAGAAAGTGAAGAGGGACTAAAAAGCCTCTTGATGAAAGTGAAAGAGGAGAGTGAAAAAGTTGGCTTAAAGCTCAACATTCAGAAAACGAAGATCATGGCATCCGGTCCCATCACTTCATGGGAAATAGATGGAGAAACAGTGGAAACAGTGTCAGACTTTTATTTTTTGGGGCTCCAAAATCACTGCAGATGGTGACTGCAGCCATGAAGTTAAAAGACGCTTACTCCTTGGAAGAAAAGTTATGACCAACCTAGATAGCATATTGAAAAGCAAAGATATTACTTTGCCATCAAAGGTCTGTCTAGTCAAGGCTATGGTTTTTCCTGTGGTCATGTATGGGTATGAGAGTTGGACCGTGAAGAAGGCTGAGCGCCGAAGAAGTGATGCTTTTGAACTCTGGTGTTGGGGAAGACTCTTGAGAGTCCCTTGGACTGCAAGGAGATCCAGCCAGTCTATTCTGAAGGAGATCAGCCCTGAGATTTCTTTGGAAGGACTGATGCTGAAGCTGGAACTCCAGTACTTTAGCCACCTCATGTGAAGAGTTGACTCATTGGAAAAGACTGATGCTGGGAGGGATTGGGGGCAGGAGGAGAAGGGGACGCCTGAGGATGAGATGGCTGGATGGCATCACTGACTCGATGGACACGAGTCTGATTGAACTCCTGGAGTTGGTGGTGGACAGGGAGGCCTGGCATGTTGCGATTCATGGGATCGCAAAGAGTCGAATGTGACTGAGTGAACTGAACCGGTCGGTGTACGCTCCACTTCATTGTTGTAAGATAATGTGAATTAAATTTTTTTTTAAGATCACATAGTGACCTGGAAGTTATTCCTGTGGAATGTAGATTCAGCCCACATATTCTTGTCACTGCTGCTGATGTTTTAAACTAAATTAGCAGAGCCTCTATTGCCAGATCTCTGGTATAGAAGACATTTGGTGAGCTTTTATAAATAAAGTGTGTTTATGTAATTCATTACTTAATTTTAGTAAAACTTATATTTTTTTTATTGACCTTGTGGACCAGTTTTATGAAGGACTCTAGCTATTCTGTTCAGTATGGTAACAACTAGCCTCATGTAGCTATTTCATCAGCCAAAATTAAAAATCGTTTCTCAGTGGCATTAACTGCATTGCAAGTTCTCAGTGGCCGTGTGTGACTGCTGTGCCAGAGCAGGTGTGGAACACTGCTGACGTTGCAGGAGGCCGTTGGAGCCTCTGTAGGCCCGTTCCACTTGGAAGGCACCGACTTTATCAGTTCATGTGACTCGAGGGAAGCAGTGTTCCACCTACATGTTCACCATTTTGAAATTTCCAAATAATGGAGTAGAATCCTTTGATTACCTGAACTTTTTTTTTTTTTTTAATTATTAACGTTTTGGAAGCTGACTTTTCGAGGGTAAATTTATCCTTAAAACTATCAGAGTTGGATGAAATAGTGTTCTTTGCCCTCTCACGCCTTGTACAATGGCCACAGAATCCACCTTTCTGGCTTTGTGTGGATTTAAAATATGTATATTTTGTCTTTTTCCCTTCCTTTTAGTTAGTCTCCCATCTGTTACTTCTCACTGCTGTTTGACTCCCCCTGTATGTGCCCCTTCTCTGACCAGCTCAGCTGCCACCACCACCCCCAACACAAATCTGTTTTTTCATTCCTGCTTTTAGTTTGTTGTTTGCTGATAAACTTGCTAATCAATCTTACCAGAAGACAGTCTCAAGTAAAGATGAATGGATTTCATATGCTTTAGTGTTTGTGACCTTTGTTTTTTATCTTATGTGTTGTTTGTGTAATTCTTGGATGCTGGTTGTTAGTTAATTGGTGCATTATATATCTTAGGAGTTAGATCACAAGCTGTATGTATAACTGCTAAAGCTTTTAACAATTCAGTCCTAATATTGAGTAGAATTTACTGTCTTAAGATGTAAAGTGGTAGGGAAAAGTCATTTTTGCTTTCATCTAAATCAGTGGTCTTCAAGTATGGTGTGAGGACCTGTGGGAGTCTTTCTCAGACAGATGCTACTGAAGCGACTTAGCAGCAGCAGCAGCATGATGTCAAAACTGTTTGTAGTTCGATTTGTAAATTGTTTGTACTGATACTATTTGCATTATTTGTACTGATGGTGCAAAAGCAGTGGTAAATGAGTCTGCTGATGCCCTAGTCAGAGATAAGGCGGTTTTACTGAACAGGTAATACTGAACAGGTTACTGCAGGTATTGTGATGTTCTTATACACCATGCCTTCATGGTAAGTATCCTTGAAGAATTAGAACAGGTGATGGATTTAGTAAATCTTGATTTTTGAGCATGTGTCTCTAGTATTTTGTGTAATGAAGTGGGAAGGTAATACGTACAAAGCCCTTCTGTTGAATCCTGGAGGATGATCATTTCCTTGAGGAAAACCACTCATTTCGTTGTCTAGAGCTGTAAACTGCAAGTGCTGGTTTTTTCACAAACACCATTTTCCATTAAAAGAATAACTGACAATAAACTGTGGTTATCAGACTTAGATATTTTCCTGATATTGTCTTTAAAATTAACTACATGAACCTGTCACTTCAAAGAAAGCAGCTCATCAGTTTTCATTGCCACTGACAAAAGTTAGAATTTGCAAGTGAATATTGAAATTTTGGAAAACTTATATTTGCTGCTTTGAGCTTGAAAGCTTCCCAGTGCTTACAGCTTTTTTGATAAAATCTGTAGTGACATTGACAGCATGTGGGTTTTGGATAGTATATAAAGAAATGTGTCACTGTTTGGAAGATCTGTGTAACTCAGTGAACCAGTAGTACTTAAAAGAGCTGTTCAAAATACAGAGTAACAAGTTTTAGTATTAACAAAGTATGGAAAGGTCACTGACAGGATTTATAGATTCCACATTGCCAGTAATCTTTCATACTGCTTGTTGAGTCTTGGGGTAGAAATGGTAGAATATCCATACTTGAGTGAAAAGGCTGTGGTGTAGGGACGCCTCCCTTTTCTGTGCATTTTTTTCCCTACTGTAAAACAACAGATTGAATGCAGAGCAGATGTGAGAATACAGATGTATTCTTCTAAGCCAGGCACTGCTGCTGCTAAGTCACTTCAGTTGTGTCCGACTCTGTGTGACCCCATAGATGGCTGCACACCAGGCTCCCCCGTCCCTGGGATTCTCCAGGCAAGAGCACTGGAGTGGGTTGCCGTTTCCTTCTCCAATACATGAAAGTGAAAAGTGAAAGTGAAGTCGCTCAGTCGTGTCCGACTTTTAGCGACCCCATGGACTGCAGCCTACCAGGCTCCTCCATCCATGGGATTTTCCAGGCAAGAGTGCTGGAGTGGTGTGCCATTGCTTTCTCCAAGCCAGGCACTACCTACTCACAAAAATGTAAAATAATGCAACTGTTACATTAACATGTAATGGATTTATATTATCATTATTTTTTTATGACTGACTAAGTAGACACAAAGGCTTCCCTCATATTTCACATGGTAAAGAATCTGTCTGCAATGCGGGAGCCCACCTTTGATCCCTGAGTCAGGGAAGATCATCTGGAGAAAGACAAGGCAACCCACTCCAGTATTCTTGCCTGGAGAATCCCATGGGCAGAAAAGCCTGAAAGGCTACTGTCCGTGGAGTTGCAAAGAGTCGGACATGGCTGAAGTGACTTAGCACACACAAGTAGACACTAAAAGTTTTTTTTAAGTTTGCCTTTCTAATACATTAAATATTGATAAATATAACCCACATCATCAGTATTTGGGTGGAGGAGTCTTCAGTAATTTTTAAGAGTGCAGAAGGAGTCTGACAGTAGAACATTTGAGACCTGTGTTGTGATTACAGGCAGAGTCGCTGAGTCATTGATTCCTCAAACACCAGAGAATGTCGTGACGGTTGCTGGTTGTGACTGCATGCTGGAGGTTGAGTAGGGATGACTTAGCTGTCTAGTCTGATAACTTAAGAATGAGTAAACTTGGTCTCATAAACCAGATTGAATTTTTCTTGTTTATGATATGAAGGAAAAACACACCAAATTGAGTTTATCTTCTAAAAACAAAGTTTTGCCTGTTAAAACATGTTCTATTTTTGTTACTTTTTATTAGTTTAGAAATATAAGTGTTAGTCTTGACTTCGTTAATCAGGCTCTATACTCTGTTTTCCTGACGTTTTTCAAAGCCTTGTTGCGTTTTATAAATCTTCGCTACTGAGTTCTGGAATATCGATTTTTTTTTTCCTTTAACAGCTTTGCTGGATCAGAAATGTGCTGTTACGAAGCAAAAAGCTCAAAACTCCTCATTACTGTCTGTCTGGCACGGGAGCGTTTACTGTTTTCTTCTTTCCTGCATCATTTCTTGTTTTCACTTCTTTTAAGCTGCCCTGTCTTTCCCGTGAAATGCTATTAATATTATGTTTTAAGCCGAGATGTTTTATAAGGCCACGCTCATTTCTTCACAAACATTTTCATATGATTTGAGCTTTAGTTTTAAGGACACGTGGCAGGCTGCTTCTGGTTAACATGATCTTTCCTCTGAGTCTGTTCCTCCATTTGCAGTTGTCTGCCTCTTAGTGGTGACAGTTCTGTTCTAGCTCCTTAGGCCCACATCCTTGCACCATCTGACCCTTTTCTCACTGCGCACATCTGAGCCACAGCAGCCCCTCTTGGCCCTGCCTTTAGAAAATATCCGGAATCCCCGCCACTGCTCACCATCTGCAGTCACTAGGTTTATTGCCTTGATCTTCAAAGTTAGTTCTAAATACTGCAGTATTTGTTCTGTGTCATTCAGAATAAAACCTGACAGTCTTCTGTAGTTTTATCCAGTGTTTCTCTTACCTCATCCTCCCTCCCCAGTGCCGCCCCCGCCCCACCCTGACTCCAGCTACACTGGCTTTATTTACTACCAACTTTATTTGTATTTACTCCTTTATTTGTCTTCCCTAAGAATGTAAGTTTTTTACAGTGGTATTTCCTGAACCTGAACTTAGGTTTCCTGATTTCTAGTTACTGCTTCTCATAAATAGTGCCGTAGACTTTTTGTGGAAAAATGTTGGAATTTTTTCGATAAATGTGTTTAACCAAAACCTTATCTTAAGGATGCAGGGAAGCTATATATGCCGAAACTTCTATTTAACAATCATCATGCTGCCAGAAGAGTTCATATCTGAAATAGCAAAAACTACAGATTGACTTCAATGATATGAGCAGCTGTTTTCCTTTTAGTAATAGTTAGAGGATATGTCTTTTCTTTCCAGACATGCACATGATGGTATCCAGGCCGGAACAGTGGGTAAAGCCGATGGCTGTAGCAGGAGCCAATCAATATACCTTTCATCTCGAGGCTACTGACAACCCAGGAGCTTTGATCAAAGACATTCGGGAGAATGGAATGAAGGTAAGAGCTTAACAGTGAGGGTAATGTTTTATACTATTCATTCTCAGAGTTGGAAAGTTTGGTGGAAGACCCAGAATGATAGGTGAAGAGGACCAGACGTAGACAGCTGTTCTTCAGCACTGAAGCTAGACTTTAAGTATGACATCTGTATCAGATAAGATTAATACATTCTACTGATGTTTTCTAGAAATTGCTACTTTTAGAAACATTTACTTGTGATATCCATGTTGACTTAAAAAAGAATTTACAGCTGAACAATTTATGTATGTCTTCCATTCTTTAAGAATAGAGCTTCCTACTGGGCCTGATAAACCATCATAATGTAATATGGAAAGAGTTACTGATGTGATGTAAAAATTTGTTTGTTGCAGGTTGGCCTTGCTATCAAACCAGGAACTTCAGTTGAGTATTTGGCACCATGGGCTAACCAAATAGATATGGCCTTGGTTATGACAGTGGAACCTGGGTTTGGAGGGCAGAAATTCATGGAAGATATGATGCCAAAGGTAAAAAAAAAAAAGTATTTGGTTCTGGAGTAAGGTTTTTTATTGTGTATATTCATTCAGTAAGCATGTATTGGGCTACTTGTATGTTTGGGCTGCTTGTATGTTTATGCCTTGCTCTGAAGGCGAGGAAATGGGGGTGCCTACATATCATTGGAATATGGGATGAGAGATACCCAAAGAGATTTAGGTTTGGAGATCAGAAGAGATACCACGTGTTAGTGTTGAGTGTTTTTTTCCAAAATCGTTGGAAACTGTTCTGGAAACTGTAACCTTTAGATGGAATTTTCATTGAATATTGAGGGTTTTATCTTTGCCTTGTTTCTGTGAACTATATTTTTGGCAAGTCCATGACAAATTCAGTGCCATTTGCCAAACAGAACAAAGCTTGCTTTTATGAAAGTTTGTTTCGGTATATTAAGATGGTTTTCCCCAGTCATAACTTTTATTGATATAAAGTTACTCTGTGAGACATATGGAGTCATATTTTAGTGGCCATTTCATTTTTTATTTAGTGTGCTTTCCCTCTACCTGTCCACTTAGGAGTCATTTATTTCCTTGTGTATATCTAGGTTCATTGGTTGAGGACCCAGTTCCCATCTTTGGACATTGAGGTGGATGGTGGAGTAGGTCCTGACACTATCCATAAATGCGCAGAGGTGAGACTGCTCCTTGACGGCAACCTGGACCAATTTCCTATCAAATGTAATGCCAGGACAGATCTTATCTACCAAAGAGATTTCCCCTACACTTCCTAAATAGTCTTTCTTTCTTGGAAAAGTATTTGTTTGTTTAAATGTAAAACTAGGAAAGTAAATAGTAAGTCCTAGCTATCTCAGTAATGATGAGAAAATTCTTTGAAAGAAGAATGTGCTGACTGCCAGCCTGTGTAATATCATTGAGAAGTTCCAGGGCCTTTGAGACAGTTTTCCAAAATAGGGAATCTTCCTATTTTGTGTGTGGTTTTTTTTTTTTTTTTTTTCTCCCCAGTGCCGCCCCCGCCCCACCCTGACTCCAGCTACACTGGCTTTATTTACTACCAACTTTATTTGTATTTACTCCTTTATTTGTCTTCCCTAAGAATGTAAGTTTTTTACAATGGTATTTCCTGAACCTGAACTTAGGTTTCCTGATTTCTAGTTACTGCTTCTCATAAATAGTGTCGTAGACTTTTTGTGGAAAAATGTTGGAATTTTTTCGATAAATGTGTTTAACCAAAACCTTATCTTAAGGATGCAGGGAAGCTATATATGCCGAAACTTCTATTTAACAATCATCATACTGCCAGAAGAGTTCATATCTGAAATAGCAAAAACTACAGATTGACTTCAATGATATGAGCAGCTGTTTTCCTTTTAGTAATAGAGGATATGTCTTTTCTTTCCAGACATGCACATGATGGTATCCAGGCCGGAACAGTGGGTAAAGCCGATGGCTGTAGCAGGAGCCAATCAATATACCTTTCATCTCGAGGCTACTGACAACCCAGGAGCTTTGATCAAAGACATTCGGGAGAATGGAATGAAGGTAAGAGCTTAACAGTGAGGGTAATGTTTTATACTATTCATTCTCAGAGTTGGAAAGTTTGGTGGAAGACCCAGAATGATAGGTGAAGAGGACCAGACGTAGACAGCTGTTCTTCAGCACTGAAGCTAGACTTTAAGTATGACATCTGTATCAGATAAGATTAATACATTCTACTGATGTTTTCTAGAAATTGCTACTTTTAGAAACATTTACTTGTGATATCCATGTGGACTTAAAAAAGAATTTACAGCTGAACAATTTATGTATGTCTTCCATTCTTTAAGAATAGAGCTTCCTACTGGGCCTGATAAACCATCATAATGTAATATGGAAAGAGTTACTGATGTGATGTAAAAATTTGTTTGTTGCAGGTTGGCCTTGCTATCAAACCAGGAACTTCAGTTGAGTATTTGGCACCATGGGCTAACCAAATAGATATGGCCTTGGTTATGACAGTGGAACCTGGGTTTGGAGGGCAGAAATTCATGGAAGATATGATGCCAAAGGTAAAAAAAAAAAAGTATTTGGTTCTGGAGTAAGGTTTTTTATTGTGTATATTCATTCAGTAAGCATGTATTGGGCTACTTGTATGTTTGGGCTGCTTGTATGTTTATGCCTTGCTCTGAAGGCGAGGAAATGGGGGTGCCTACATATCATTGGAATATGGGATGAGAGATACCCAAAGAGATTTAGGTTTGGAGATCAGAAGAGATACCACGTGTTAGTGTTGAGTGTTTTTTTCCAAAATCGTTGGAAACTGTTCTGGAAACTGTAACCTTTAGATGGAATTTTCATTGAATATTGAGGGTTTTATCTTTGCCTTGTTTCTGTGAACTATATTTTTGGCAAGTCCATGACAAATTCAGTGCCATTTGCCAAACAGAACAAAGCTTGCTTTTATGAAAGTTTGTTTCGGTATATTAAGATGGTTTTCCCCAGTCATAACTTTTATTGATATAAAGTTACTCTGTGAGACATTTGGAGTCATATTTTAGTGGCCATTTCATTTTTTATTTAGTGTGCTTTCCCTCTACCTGTCCACTTAGGAGTCATTTATTTCCTTGTGTATATCTAGGTTCATTGGTTGAGGACCCAGTTCCCATCTTTGGACATTGAGGTGGATGGTGGAGTAGGTCCTGACACTATCCATAAATGCGCAGAGGTGAGACTGCTCCTTGACGGCAACCTGGACCAATTTCCTATCAAATGTAATGCCAGGACAGATCTTATCTACCAAAGAGATTTCCCCTACACTTCCTAAATAGTCTTTCTTTCTTGGAAAAGTATTTGTTTGTTTAAATGTAAAACTAGGAAAGTAAATAGTAAGTCCTAGCTATCTCAGTAATGATGAGAAAATTCTTTGAAAGAAGAATGTGCTGACTGCCAGCCTGTGTAATATCATTGAGAAGTTCCAGGGCCTTTGAGACAGTTTTCCAAAATAGGGAATCTTCCTATTTTGTGTGTGGTTTTTTTTTTTTTTTGCTTCCAGTGTTTTGTGTAAATGTCACACACTTTTCTGCTTGATACTTATCAAAGGCTTCACTGTGATCAGTATGGAGCCGACACTGGACAGACAGACAGTGAGCATTTATCTTTCGACCCCTGTAGAATTCATTTTTACTGAACTGTGCTTTGTCATTAATGCTGTTTCTGCTTACATTGAGACATACTAAGTTGTAACGCTAAAAAACTAATATTTATTTCATTTTTATGAGCAACGTTGTTGGACAATGCACTGTATCGCAGCACAGCAGTGTCTCTCATTGGATAAATTTTTCTCAGCTTCAGCGGTTCTCTCAGTGGTCCCCCTTTCTTTCATCTCTGAATCATATAACAGATTGGATTTTTCTCCCTGAGTCAAATCTCAGATAAATTTGAACTCATTTTTATAAGTTTTTATTCAGTTTTACTCTTTGATTTCATATTGAGAAATGTCTTGAAAATCTTTTTTAAGCCACCTCAGAACCATTCTGGAATGCAGTGAAGCATACATAAGAATATGGTCCATTTCTACTGGCATCAAAATGAGAAGAGATTTAAATGTAGTGTTGCTGTATTTTATGGATTATTTCACATTTTAACAGTACTTGTCCTTTTAGACTGTCTGCAAATTCCTCTATAGTTCAAAGATGAAAAGACTGATTTTTTTTAGGAGCTGAGGAGGCATTGGTACATATGGGGAAAACTTTAATAGAGGTGAAGATTAAAGGTTTTAGATTAAACCTTGTCTAAGTATTAGCAGAGATGCACTATAGTTTATTTAGAAGGGGGTTAGGGGTTACCAAAAAGTCAATGTTTCTTACACATGTTTAAAAATAATTTCACATCCTCTTTTAAGCATTTCAACTTATTTCTTCATTGAACTAGCTGCTTAAGTATGTTCATCTTGAAGTGGCTTTTATACAGTTAAAGTGCTGACTGCCAGGTATAAGGGTAGAAACTCTAGTCTGGGAGTTCTGTTTCAGGTTTTTCCACATCTTCCTTTGAGGTATAACCTAAAGTGTTTACTTCTTTCAGGCAGGAGCTAACATGATTGTGTCTGGCAGTGCCATTATGAGGAGTGAAGACCCCAGATCTGTGATCAACCTGTTAAGAAACGTTTGCTCAGAAGCTGCTCAGAAACGTTCTCTTGATCGATGAAACAACAAGGAGCCCAGTGTTTCTGCTTAGGAGATCTCCTTTTTACTGGAAAACAAGAATATTGACTACCAAATCATACCACAGTTGAGGCAGTGCTGCTTTTCTGAGCAATTACTCTGTCCAGTGACTAAAATCCATTATGCAGAATGTTCCAAGAGGTTAGAAATGTGTGTGTATAACTACATTTTTAGTGATGGAATTGAAAGATTAGTGTGATAAAATACCATTTTTACTGGGAGACTTGATTTTTATGAAAAGTAAAAATATGGCTGTATTAAGGTTATAAGCAGAAAAGTGTCTTAATGCCTAAGGAAGGCATGTTAGCTACTATGAAAACAATTTTTTTTCCTGAATTTCTAAAAGGAATTTTCTTTGATTTCTTTACTATTTTCTGAAAGCAAAGGAAGTTCTTCAGTTTTTCCTGTTTCAGGTCATTTTTGATTTGTGTGTGTGCTAAGTTTGCATCTGATTAGGAATGGCATACTTACTCTCCTAGCTTCAAAAACATTTTTTACTTTGCACCTTATATTTGATATATTTAAAAAAAAGTGTATTATGAAGCCCAGGGATTTTCAAGTTGTTCTAAAATGTGAGCACAAGTTTTATCAGGGTATTTTGTTAGCTGTCCTAGAAGGACAGATTATTCAGTGATCTCTTGCCACCCGCCCCCACCCCCTTTCCACTTTTTCTTAGTTATATATACTATTCCTAAGGACATAATATAATGTTTTGCTAGCTCTATGCTAAAAAAAGAAAAAAGGCCTCTATTCAGAAGTAATATTAAGTTGAATCCTGACCCTTCTATTTGTTTGATCTTAGCAAACCAAATCAGCCAACCTCTCTGAGCTTCTATTAACTGATTTATACATTGAATGTAATTATGAGAGTGAGGCATTGTGTTGAGGATTAAAAGATTATTATATATGTAAACTTCCACTATTCCTAGAATTGTAAGGGTGTGGAATTGAACATCCCAAGGCAAAATAGCTATTGGATAAATTTGTTTTGTAGATTATAAAGTACGTTGATAAAATCTCACTAAACCTGCAGTCAGTCCTATGAATGGTAAAACAGGTGTGTTTGTCCCCATTAAAAAAAAGTGAAGATCCTGAAACTCATCAACAGGCTGGTACATGGAAACAATCCAGGAAAGCATAGGGTTTCTGCTCTGTACTTTTCTTTTTATAGATGGAGCGTTTAAGAGGTGGATTAAGCAAAGGAAGCTTAGTTGTCTTATTTCCAGTCTAACTTTAAACTAGAAAAACCAATTGCTAAGAATATTCTGCAACTAATGATTTTTGACTCCAAGGATATATATTTTATAAATCCAAGAAAGACCAAGTAGGCTAATATATGACAAGGTACAGAGTTAATCCATACACTATTTACTGTTGTGTCCCAAATTACACTTTGACAGTAGATATGTATTACCTACTTCATTCTTGTAAATACTCTTGCTATGAAATACACATGGTAAGAAATAACAGGACCAATGTCATTAAACTTTTTCAGGCTACTATGAGTTTTGAGAACTAAGGTTTGGAAAATAGGAACGTTAACACTTTTAAGCATGGCATAGAGCTTCCTTGGTTTCTTCTGTGTTTTCAAGGTAAAATTTTATTTCTTACTGTTTATTTTGGCTTAGGAAAGGCTTTGCCACACAGATAGGAGACGACAAGGCATATAGAAATAGACACAGCCAACACAAGGCATATAGAAATAACTTTTTAATTAAAAAACTTACATAGAAGATTATAATATCAGACATGACAAAAAAAATTGAGTTTATTTGCCTGGACAATTTGGGTTTGTTCTGGCTTTTGTTTTTTAAAATGTACAGTAAAACTATAAGCAAAAATTTGTCACTATTGAATTGGAATTTTTTTCTTTAAAGAGACCAGTATAATTTCCAGTCTCTAACAAAAACTTACTGTCAGATCCCCCAGATTAGGCCAGATGGCTAGGATTGTCAGTTATATGGGTACTACAACTTAAATAACCTGTTTTACATAAGAAAAAAGTGATTCATATAAATTGTCCTCAATTTTTACATAGGAAAAAATAATGTAATAGTGTCAAGAGATTTTACTTTATATACACTCCAGTATCCAATACTGAAGTATTAACTTTTTAAGAATTTTAAGTCTCTAGGATACAAGTAAGAATAGATGCCTGTTTGAACAGAGTAAGCAATGGTAAGACTGACCAGATGAACTGGAAGTACAGTAATATACAAATGGGAATTTCCTGTTTGTTACTCATTTTAAGTGGGATGTTTATGAGATACATAAAGCTCAAATCTTAAAAGTTGTGTTAATTTTAAAATACACTAATATTTAACTCACCATTGCTTTTCTTATTCTGTCAGGAGTGAATAGAAAATAACCTGTGTTTAACCCAACAAAAGATTATCAGTGATTTAAAATAAAGTATTACGTTACCTGGCATAGAAATTTCCATAAATAACTTCTATTAAATATGTTTTTTAAAGTCTGGACTACTAGGAAGGGATGTTTTTAGATGTCCAATATCATTGGAAATCTGTGCTTCTTTATAGTGCAGCTGATATTTCATGGGATAATTCATACATGCATTTTTCAAGTGGACTGGTCACTGCCGGTGCTTTTTAAAACTACTCAGATGTGTGTATATGTATGCATGTATTCTCTATACACACATATTTTTATATTCTTATTTCTGAGGCAATTTAAGATTAACCATTTGTATAGAAAAAAAGCTGTCATTTGATACACAGGGGTGTGTGTGTGTGTGGGTATAAGTTGTTTAAAAATTATTTACCCAGTAATGTGATTTGACAGCAAATTACAGCAGTTAATTTTCTGGTACTTGTGATTTGCATCAAACACAAATGACTAGCACTTGTTGGTCAGTGAAAAGCTAGTTACTTCTGGTTTCAGGAAGGAAAATGAAACTAACTTGCCTGTTTCATAAACAGCATAAAAGGTTAACGTGCACTATATGCCCTTATTCTGGAACTGAGACTATGGAGGGGCAGGACAGCAGGTTGCTTTTTTCTCCTGTTTTCCCATTCATTCACACAGTTTTCTTCACTTGTTCCCTGTCACCTATTTTTTTTAACATGAGTAAGTCCTAGACCAAGGGTTCTGTACTCTTCCAGTCCATCTGCCTGCCTTTTTGGATGGTGGCCGTTCTCTGGTGCACTGGTGCAGAAGACTTCACCGTGGAGAGCTGGGCTTGATCTTTCAACCTGATCATTTTTTTCATCTTGGCGTAATAAAGTTTCTGTGTCTTCATCCTTCAGTGGAAAAGCCCGTCGTTCCCACCACAAAGACTGAAAGAGAAAACATTTTCAGTTTCAACTAATTTAAGTTCATATCTCAGATAATCTGTAGATGTCAATTTTGTAATAGCCATTGGTCAGTACAAATTCTTATTTGGTCCTAAGTATCCAGCAACTTAAAGTGGGACATACTGAGGATTATTTAATAGGGACCTTTGGGAATTAGTTTTTCACTTTGCCTCTTCCAAGAAGAGGGAAATGGTGCCATTAGGGAGTACTGGTCTTCATTTTAAGCCTAGGTGCATTTTGGGGAAATTCCCTTAAATGTGTTTGGGTCATCTAATTCAGTATCTCCATTTTCATCCCATCATTATTATAGACACCTATTTTCTTTCTCTGAGCTTTCTATGACTTGCCTCTTAACTTCTATTATCTCTACTCTTGATTCTAGATAAATTATTTTCCAATACTACTTATGAAAAACAGTGCAAAAACTTTACAGATGCAGTGTAGAAAGCACTCCTATTGAGGTTAAAACTGGACAAATGGGGAGACAAAATCTTTTCTAAGGGGAAGAGAAATAACTAACATTTCTATGTGCCAGGTAACATTCTATTTAATCCAATTAGGTTTGTAATGAAACTCTGATAGAATTCCCTTTTTCTAACACATAATAGGTGGAATTAGGTTTTGGCTTGTTACATAAAAGGGCTTTCCCGATGACTCAAGCAGTAAAGAATCTGCCTGCAATGCAGGAGACACAGGTTTGATTCCTGGGTAGGAGAAGGGAATGGCAACCCACTCCAGTATTCTCAACTGGAGAATCTCATAGAGCAGCCTGGTAGGGTGATAGTCCATGGGGTCTCTAAGAGTCAGACGTGACTGAGCACACACACAGACGTTGTGTTACATAAAAGGGGGAAGTATCTGTAGTTAGTGATGGAACTTGAATGCTGGAATACGGATCCTCTGGTTCTTACACCTAGCATTCTGTGCTGGACTGTTGCACTGAATGTGTTATGTAATGATGAATCCTTTGTCAGCAGCAAGCAATTCTATACACAAGTTTTTGAAAGTCAATTAAGGAAGTTTTGACAGTTACATAGAATACTCTCACCTTGGTCTCTTGAGTCTGACTCAGTGAAGGTGAGCCGTGTGTACTGGGAGCCTGGCTCTCTGAAGGAGGCTCAGCAGGACTCCCCACTGTGCAGTGCTGCCCACCACTGAAATCATAAGGGCAGTCTTTCAAAAGTGGGTCTTGTCCTTCAACATTTTTAGTGTAAGCTCTAGCAAGAAAATCAAGAAAACATTTTATAAACAACCTAAAGTGTAGTTCATAAGTCCATTTAACTTGGTAACTTTTCTTTAAACAGTTTTGCCCAAAAGATTTTAAAAAATTTACCTAATTTTCCCTATGTTATCCTCACATCTCAAAGGCTTTTCTTTAAAAGGCACTTAAGGGAATCTTTTGCCAACTTACTATAAGTAGTTTTGTTTGGGGGTATTTTTTGTTTGTTTTCCAGAAAACAGGAAAAGATAGTTAACTTGACTCTTACAGTCTGAGTTCCCAGAGTATCTATGATTATTGTAATGTCATCCATGAAGAACTCGATTCACATTTTCCTCTGTACTTCTGGAAAACCGTATCTCTGTAATGTAGAGAAAGTTGAGAATAGAATCTCTGGTATGTTAGGATAACTTAGAATAAGGATCTACAACAAATCTGAATATCTTGACTTAAACAGAAATGTTTTAAAAGTGTGAAATAAATGAGAGACCCCCACACTACAGTGACTACTAGGTTTCAACATGATCTTATGTTTTGAGTTTTGACTATATCAAAAAATAGTCCAATTAAATATAAAATACCAGGGTTTCTCTCAAATACATTAACTATGTTTTTAAGATTTATTCCCCCTTCCTTCAAAGTCATGTTCAAAGTATTTCAGGCTATTTGCTTTTTACCCTAGATAGGTTTTTAAGGGTCTTTTTTTGGTTCATTTCTTTTTAAGAAAAATATTTTTGAAGTAGTTGTGTTGCAGCTTACTCAGATTCTAATCACTAGTGTTAGGTCCACCATTATAGTACACTGAAATGACCTTTTTATGGAGAATTTTCACATTATTTGCTCACTTAAATCTATTACCGATGCTGACAGTTAGCATGAGACATAGAGTGGAGTTAGACACAAAACTCATCATGTGAGTAGCCTGAATATGGAAACACCTGCCTGCTGTTTCTTCTCTGCCACTTGCTTTGTTCCCACAGTGACCATCTGGCTTGCTCCTTCTCTTCATACTTTTTGTGTCTTAGGGAGAAGACTTCATCAGAGAGATTTTCTATCTGGAGTTAGAAATGAAAAGTTTTGCTTTTATCAGAAACATTTTGAAATGAGAACAGGTGTCACAGTTCCTCATAAAGAGAACAATAGGAAGAAAACAACAATAAACGCAGTCTAAGTCATGAGAACACATGAGAGGAGATTCAGATTCCTAAAAAGAGGGAGTTTGAAACGCTTTCACCATTGGGTCATGTTTGACGACTTACCTAGAATACTTAATAGGTACCTTGAATACACATAGGTTCACAATGTTTTTTTTACATTTACATAAAATATCCTTCATGCTTTATTCATTCAAACCTTTGTATTGCTTCTTATGGAGTATACTGTTGATGGAACATAGTAAGATCAAAGAAAGTAAAACAGATTTTGGAATTAGTTTAATGGATTTCTAAAGCTTTGATTATGGTGTTTCTGGCTAGGATCATTCTGAACTAGGGTGCATTAAAAGGGGGAAAGGCAGTAAGCAAATTTTGGTAGATGAAAAATGAGATCAGTTGGCACAGAAAGACTGTAATAGAAACTGTCTTTTACATAATACTGCCTCTTCAGACTGTCACTTTGGAATTAGTTTGGCTATATAGTATTTTTCTCTATAATTTTTCTTGTCTTAGTGTAAGTTTTATCCTTACAGGTCCATAGTCCCTTTCCTGTGGTTCCAAAAATCTGGAAAAAAAAACAGGTTTTCATAATTCATTTGGTGACACAGCCTGATCTGAAAATGATGTGAGGCTATTGTACTTCCTTTGAGTATTTCACTATAGAACTCAGTATTGATTGAGAACTTCCCTAGACTCCTATACAAGACTAAATCTCATGCAGAAAAATATGACTAATAGTGGAAGCGAATACAGATACTCATATAAGTTCAGTATTTCAACAACTCATGTATGGAGATGGTATGTTTTATTTTTGCTTTTGTTTATTCTTTATGCATGTTGTCTTTGTAGGCAAATTTGTACAAAACACTTTCCTAATCAAATTAATACCTTTAGTGAGGAACTTTTCATAAGTTTTGAAAATAAAAAAAATCAGTATATTTTAGAGGGCTTATAGTTCCATATAGTTCCATTTAGTTCCTCAAATATCAAATTAAGCACATGGAAAAGAAGTTAAGTAGGCTTCATAACATATTATGTGCAATTATCCCATAAGTGAAAGGCAACTTACCTCTTCTTCACCTAAATCATATTCATCCAAAGGCTGATGAACAACCATCCTCCAGCTGTTGAAGACAGAACCAATTTCAAATAGCTTTTCTTAATTTATCTAAATGTAGAAATTTTATTCTATAAGCACAACCAATATAGTAGTGTTTTCTTTCTTTGGGATTTCCATAATTCAACTGGTTGTAGTATTTTAGTACTTCGTTTTTTAAAAGAGACAAAATATTTGTACCATGAGACGGGGACAAGGAGAAGATGAGGCTTTACTTTGGGCCTTACAATAAACAGTTTCTTCTACATAGTTGCATTTTATACCTAAGAATGTACTAATTTTGAAATAAGTTAGTGGTATGCTGATAAACTGGCTAAGAAAGTAAAAAGGAAAAATGCTGTGATTTGTAGCATTTGCCAGTTTGTGTGAAGACTCCCATCATGGCCTCACATCACAGCACTTGTATATTAAACAACCAGGTCAACCAGCGAGCTCCAGCCTACCAATGGAAACTGGAAAGACACTGTTGCTATATAGACCGTTGTAACCACCAAGTGTTGTTTTTTACTTAATATACAGTGTATCGACAGATTCTCTGTAGGAATTCTCATAATACTTCCTAGAGTATTAGGAGTTCTCTCACTGCCTCAAAGCAATTATGAAAAAAAGGATCAAATTAGAATAGAGATTGGTAGGAATAACTGCAGTTGTCATCAGCTGTCTTCTTTCCATCCTTTTCTATATCTACTTCTTGGTGCCAGATTTATAATCTTAAAAGTGCTTTCATCATTGCTAAAAAATTTGACTAAGGTGGCTGCCAGCAGGAGACAGATCTGTGTATGGCATTAGAGGACATCCACAACCTGGTTCCAGTTTAGTTTTGAGCCTTCCTTTCGTTTATCACCCTAAACAAAACCTTAGTCTCTGGCTAAGCCTTGCATAATTGTTCCTGTGCCTGAGTTGCGGTCTCCCTGTGTGAACACACTTTCTCCTTCTGCCCCACCCCCTTTTCCTAATACACTCCCCAGGTCTTCCCACTCCTCTTGCTATTTGACGTGTGTATTGTGGACCTGAAGATACATTAGAATCTTTTGTTGTCACAGGAGTTGTCCCCTTACAGTGTGAATACCCTCTGCAAAGGTAGTTGCTTTCTTTGAACTCTGTGCAAATCTCCATTTTAAAGAGCAAAGATTGTTATTGGAATTATTTACATCCCTAAAGTACCTTTTCGGGGAAGGCAATGGCACCCCACCCCAGTACTCTTGCCTGGAAAATCCAATGGACAGAGTAGCCTGGTGGGCTGCAGTCCATGGGGTCGCTAACAGTCGGACAGACTGAGTGACTTCACTTTCACTTTTCTCTTTCATGCATTGGAGAAGGAAATGGCAACCCACTCCAGTATTCTTGCCTGGAGAATCCCAGGGATGGGGGAGCCTGGTGGGCTGCCGTCTATGGGGTCACACAGAGTCGGACACGACTGAAGTGACTTAGCAGCAAAGTACCTTTTAGTGCCATGTACACAATAGAAGGCTAAATGATGAATGAAAAAATACTCAAAAGTAATAAAGTAAGTAAATCTTAAGAATTTCCCTTTCTTAATAAAACCTGAGAAGAAAGCTGTGTTACTATACGGCATTGTTTTTCAGCATGAGTAATGTAAAGGTTTCTTTCACTGTCTTCGCTCCATGTAACCATATAAATGGGGGAAAGGCAGAAAGCAGCATTTTCTTCACATTAAATAAAAATTTTAACTTCACTGAAAGTTATTCAAGAAAGGAAGATGAAAGGATGTAAGCATACATACCTTGGAGTAAGTATTTCCTTATACTGGAGCTTCTCTAATTTAGCAGGGGCCACTGACGACATGGGGATCACAATATTATCTATATCATAAGAGCTCTCACTTCGCAATCTTCGCCGTGCTGTGTTCTGCAAGACAGGATCAGAGTAGTTGACAACAGTTCTGGCTATGTATGATGATACTCCTTTTATGAGTATATAAAGAAAATATGGAGTGCCTCTAAGTTTTATAAATATATTATAAAATCTGACCATAAGATGTTAAAAACAAGTATACATAATTTCTGTGAAACAGTACATTTGTGTGTGCACACATTGAAGTCTGTTTTTAAAACCATTAAAAATATGAATGCCTTAAAATACAAAACTTTTAGCAGAAAGTGAAGTCGCTCAGTCGTGTCTGACTCTGCGACCCCCAAGGACTGTAGTCTATCAGGCTCCTCTGTCCATGGGATTTTCCAGGCAAGAGTGCTGGAGTGGGTTGCCATTTCCTTCTCCAGGGGATCTTCCCGACCCAGGAATCGAACCTGGGTTTCCCTTATTGCAGGCAGACGCTGTACCGTCTGAGCCACCAGGGAAGCCTGAGGGTACTATAAAGTGCCCTAAGTGACAGTGAAATCTTTTAACCAGCTCGTTTTTATTAGGAGGAACTATGAAGTAAAATGCTTGGTGAGCCGTTTAATAAAGATTATTTTTACAGTCTTCATTTATGTGTTCCTAGGCCCTGAGCATCATGCTGTTTTTCTAAATCCTCCCATAGTTTGACCTTTACTCCCGACCAGATAACAAAACACAAAACAGTGTAAGAATAACATAAGTAAGAATCCTAAATAAGGATTCTTATTTAGCCTCATGAGTTTTTAACCCACACAAAAAAACCCATAATCAAGAATTAATGAACAATTAGCTCCCTAATAAAATTTAATCAATATGTTGCTTCTTAGTAAGATAATTCTAAATATGCTAATTATGTGCTAGTAAATAAAGCTGTTAACAAAATACCCTGTTTAGGTCCCCCCTACCACCCACCAGATGTGTGAGCTTAAAAGTCTGTAAAGCAACTTGAAAGTTCACTGTACAAAAACCTACTTGTGATGATGAATTCGGGGTTCTTGATATAACATTGACATTAGTAACTGCAGTAAAACTGCTTCGGGATCCTGGTTCTGTGCGCTGAAAAGCAAATTCTTCAAATCTAGTTCTTTCTCCTGCCACGGAAAGACCATTGAGAGTGTTATACATTAAATGTAACTGGTAAGTATTAGACTTTCTGTTTTCCTAGTTTGGTAATGTGAGTCTTGATCTGCTTATTGATTTTATTTTTTAAAATTCATGTATCAAAAAACAAAATGAAAAAAAACAAAAGGAAATTTTATAAAAATCTCAGTCACACTTGCCATTTTCTGGGGTCTTGACAGTTTATACCCAGTATATCATTTAATCTCATCTCCCTTTATATGTTCATGCTTCCTGTAACTCTTGAAAAGTGAAAGTAAAGTCGCTCAGTCGTGTCCAACTCTCTGCGACCCCATGGACTGTAGCCTACCAGGCTCCTCCATCCACAGGATTTTCCAGGCAAGAGTACTGGGGTGGGTTGCCACTTCCTTCTCCAGGGGATCTTTCCAACCCTGGAACTGAACCCAGGTCTCCTGCATTGCAGGCAGACACTTTCCTGTCAAAGCCACCAGGGAAGCCCAGCTTCTTCAAATCAGTATCCGTGCATTAAAAATGGTTGTTGCACACAGAGCTGTTTAGTTACTTTGTAGTATAGCATTTTACCTGTGTTCTTGTATTCATGTTAAATCCACCATGTATAATACAGTTCAGTACATCTTGGGTATAAATAATTTCTAATTTATTGGGTATACTGACATACTGCACCTAGGGCATACTTCACTAATTTATATAATGTTAGAGCCTCTAGAACAATGAATAAGATCCAACAAAGTATACAGATTATTTGTTATTTAATACACATTATCCCAGTTTTGTGTTACTAGCAGAGTTCTAGTTTGAAGGGTATCTCTATTCATCTTGGCACTGTAAGGTCCTAAAGGCAATTCAACTAGGTTGAGTTACTTAGATGCATCTCATCCAATTTATCAAAATTCTGAAGAAGCTTCAGTGGGAACCAGGTATGGTAATCTCTAAAGGACAACCTTGTACTAAGGCGTTCTGAGTCCAGAGCACAGTGCTAGAGACTGACGTCCTATCCAGGAGGACAGTTGGTAGAAAATAACTCCGGTTAGGAAACATAGGAAGGATCTTAATTTCCATAAAGTGGATGGAATCCCAGTCCACATAATTCTGAATTGACTACATGAATTTGCTGTTTGATGTTCATAGCACCATGGATGTTCTGTGTAATTAGTGACTTCGGGGTTATTACGTCCACGAGGCAGGGCTTTTGGAGATCAGAGTTTTATTACTTTCAGTTTTTACTACTAGTGCTCATGTCCTCATTTGAACTTACCTACTGCTGTTTCACTCAAGTGTCTTTTCTTTCTTCCCTGTAATAGCTGCGCAGAAGATTCTGACTTTATGTGAGGCTTGCATATAGAGGAATATCCATTTCTCCATTGATTCAGAGAAGTATTACGTACTAAAATGGAAAGAAAAGTGAAATTCTAGTTCCTTAACACAAGTATGGTGAACATGTTAACTTGCTTTTACTTTATAACAATGCAGAATATTGATATACCAGTTCAAAATGACATAAATAACATGAAGATGAAATACCCCTAAGCTGAAAATAATAGAGTAAGATTTATTAAAAACATCTTCATGAAGTGCCCCAATTCCTATAGTTTCTCCATTATTTGAAGAGGAAAGGTGAAAATAATAGAGAGAGTAAGATTTATTAAAAACATCTTCATGAAGTGCCCCAATTCCTATAGTTTCTCCATTATTTGAAGAGGAAAGGTGATCTGTTTTGTCTTCTAAGTTATAAACTTTTAGTTTATGCTCACCCTTAAATCTGGGAACAATGCAGGACTAAGTAAGATTATAGAATCATAAGAGACTGGGATCTCTTGAGAGCAATAACCAGATTTCATCAATCTCTTGACAGTGCCTAACGCCATTCTTTTTAAAGCAATGGATTTTTAAAACTTTAAAGTCATTTAATATATCTGTGCATCAGCTGCCTGAACTGTAAAATAGGGATAATAGCTATTGTGGGATTATGGGGATTAAGTGAGTTAATTCCTGTAGTGGTCACTAGAAGGATTTCTGACCTAAGTATGCAATAAATGTTAGTTTCATCATTACTGTTTTCTATCTGAACCCTATATTTGCAATGCTGGATTAATAACCAAATTGGCTTCTTTTTTTGAAATGTTTGGAGATGTGGAAAGGATGGCTTAAGTGACAAATTCTAACCAACACTGAAAAAAAAAAGAGTATGGATGGTATGTCAACAGTGACAAGGACTAAGATTTCATGATGGCAAAGCACCTTAAAAATGATAGACAACACTTTTACACATAGATGCACAGATCTACACATTTACATCCACATTAGTATGTTAAAAAATGAAACTTTTAAGTAGAACAATTTCTGAACAATCTCTAAAAGCCTAATACCTTAAGAAATTTGAAGAGCAAACTGCAAAAGCACAAGAGAGTACTGCCACACAAGTGTGATCATTAAAGGAGCTCTGAATGTGGAGGAAAGAAACAATTAACCTGTAGTAGGATTACCTGTAAAATGACTACACATACTAACACAGCCAGGATCCTTGAAGCTTCAGCAGAGAAATGGATGGGTGGATAGATAAGGCAATGCCCAGGCGCCCCACTTTGAAAATATGTCCTGCCCATCCATAACTGCCTCTGAAAACAATATTGAGTGTAAATTTCTTCCTCTTCCACGAAGAGGATCTCAAGCAGTGGCAAAACTATCTTAACAGTCAACACGAACTTCAGAAAAAGCACAAGACTCCAACAAGAAGTACTAACAACAAATGTAAAAGTTTTCTCAAGAAATATCTAATGGGTTCACAGAATACAAATTTACAAGTCTTCAAAATAATATTGCCAAGAGAAAGGCAAAAGGCCTCTCCAAAGAGACCTCAGAAACGGAAAGGATAATTGAGGAACAAAATCACTGCTCATTGGCCTGAATAACAGAATGGATGTAACTAAAAATCACGATCACTGAATTGGAAGAGTAATTCTAAAACTCAAAGGAACAGAGTGATGGAAACAGGAAAAAAATTTCTAGAGGACAAACCAAAAGAGGGTAAAAAAAGGAAAGGATAGAATGAATGAGAGGAAATATTGGAAGAAGCAATAAACAAACATTTTTACACAATAGTAACCCTAAGGTTTCAGTAACTCAAGCATCAAAGCAAATGGTGGTGGTGGGGAACCAAACATCAGTATGAAGACATCCTAGAAGTTACCTGAGAAGGGGGAAATTATCACAAAGGAATGAGAATCAGATTGACATAAAAGCAAATGCAGGAGAAAAATGGCGACTTAAAGCACTCATGGAAAACTAAATAGAATCCTAAAGTTTCTACCTACTCCCTCAAAGATTTCTACCCGAGAAAAATAATGCCGAGAAAGATGTTAAATAGTATAATAAGATAGCAGGTGTAATTCTAAAATTCATTTCTACAAGGGTGTATCTAAAATTGTGGGTTGGGTTTTAAAACACCTGGCATGTATTGGCGTTCCAGTAGTGTCCACCACTCTTGTTTTCCAGAGTATTTTCAAGAAAAATCCAGGCAAATTCAACCCATCTCTTCTAAAGGTATTCACCACTCACCTTGTCTCGTAAAAGCACATCAGACTTTCCGAATAAAGCTTAACCTTTACTAAAGTGATCCTTTTAATTTTACTGAAAAGTTTCATTACACTTTTCTCACTCTTTGGTAATTTGTAATGTTATAACGGACTCTTGAAATAGGAGGAAATATATGGCATTTCAGAGTGTAACATACATTCTCTTTACCTATGCTCATTGTAGTAATCCCAGCCTTTCAGCTTGCTTACCCAGATCTTCTGAATTCCATCCTAAAATATATTTTGACCCAGTATCTCATATTCCCTGTCTTCCCTTCCTCCCTTTCATGTATAGAGAGCCAGTTACATGCCAGGTATGTAATTAGATTTACTTTTTAAAATACAACTTTCTACAGGGATTTGGGGAAAATAATTGACTAGGCTATTTCAGCAGTATAGATAAGGAATCATTAATTTGGACTAAACTGGTAGAAATACAGAGGAGCAGGTTCGAAGCGTAAGACCACGGATAGTGGGGTTTAGATAGGGAAGTGTAGGTAAAGAAGGCTGGGCCTTAGGGTTCTGACCTGTGTGGGTTGTTCCTCTTTCTGCACTTTAAACTTTTTATTTTGACATAATTTCAGATTTACAGAAAACCTGCAGTAACAGCAAGTGCCATTTTAATTCAGATTCCCTAAATATTAACGTTTTACCACACTGGCTTTCAATGAAATTAAGTTGACATGATGCTTCTCTATTCTAGATATGCCAGTGTTTAAGGGTATTCTCTTACATAGCCACACAACTATCAAAACCAACAATTAGTGCTGTTAGCTAACTGTAGACCTTACTCAAATTTCACCAGTTAGTCCTGTAATGTTCTTTACAGAAAGTCCTTACGCTGTATTCAGTTGACAGGTTTCTGTTTCCTCATATCTGAAAGAGTTCCAGTGTCTAGTTTTTCATGACTGAATATTTTGGTGAGTGTAGCCCTTAAGTTGGCTTTGGTACTTTCTCACCACTGGCAACTACTCAATTCTTCAATTTTTTGTCTTTTCTCTACTTTGTTGTTGGCTGAAATGAGTAGCTGTCAAATTGCTAACTCTAATGCACAGTACAGGATAAATCCAAGATCTGAGGCAAAGCACAAAACCATCTATTTACCTTCAGTTTATCCTGCAAGAATAAAAGGCTATGACAAGGTATGCAATTGCTTCCATTTAAAAATCTTACATATAATGGGCCAACAGCATCTGAACCACCTGGGCCCTTGTTAGAATCGCTGACCCCAATCCAAACTTACTGAATTAGAATCTGCATTCTAACAATAGCCCCAAGTAATCAGCACATTAAAACTTGAGAAGCTGATTTGGAACACGTGACTTTTCCTCTAGATTCCAGTTAAGTATCACCTAAACCTACACGTGGCATCACCGTCTTACTGGAGTTCCCTTTTGCCCTCTTCCCATCACCCTTAACCTCTCTTCCTCTGCTGTCCACTAGGCAGTTTCCACACTCATCCTCTTTTTTAGAATATTTTTATCATGTTGGTACCCATGATATCATTTAATAGTCATTTGTGTGTCTGCTTCTATCACATAATTTAACTTCCCATGATTCACCTTTGATTTTTCAGCACTTAATAGTCTACTTGGCACAGAGAAGGTGGTCAGTAAATACTGGGTTCTAGTTTTAGTCAATTCTACAGAAAAGAAAAACTAGTGACCAGCTGTTTAAGACAGATACAGGATGAAATTTGGGTTGAGAGGGGGAGGGAATGGGGAAAGTAAAAAAGGAGAGTGAAAGTTGCTCACTTATCTGACTCTTTGTGACCCCATGGAGTATACAGTCCATGGAATTCTCCAGGCCAGAATACTGGAGTGGGTNTTTTAGTCAATTCTACAGAAAAGAAAAACTAGTGACCAGCTGTTTAAGACAGATACAGGATGAAATTTGGGTTGAGAGGGGGAGGGAATGGGGAAAGTAAAAAAGGAGAGTGAAAGTTGCTCACTTATCTGACTCTTTGTGACCCCATGGAGTATACAGTCCATGGAATTCTCCAGGCCAGAATACTGGAGTGGGTAGCTTTTCCCTTCTCCAGAGGATCTTCCTAACCAAGAGACTGAACCCAGGTCTCCCACACTGCAGGTGATTTCTTTATCAGCTGAGCCACAAGGGAAGCCCAGTAAAGGAGAGACTGGTACACAATAAAGTACTGATTTGCCTAAAGTTACCGTGTTAAGTTCAATGCAGGAAGCAGGATACTCAAAGCCAGTGCTCTCGGGCAACGAGAGGGATGGGATGGGGAGAGAGGAGAGGGAGGGTTCAAGGTGGGGGGACACGTGTGCACCTGTGGCTGACTCACGTCAGTGTATGGCAAGAACCATCACAATACTGTGAAGTAATTATCCTCCAATTAAATTAATAAAGTGAAAAAAAAGGTAGCATTCAATTCAAATGTTTTCTACTAGCTTTTAATTTTCCATTACTAACGTCATTATATTATTGATACATCAGTAATAATTTTGTGCCTAACATTTACACTGCTCCATTTTTTTAGTGTCAGATAAATCAGAGTAACATTAGAAGAAACATAATTACAGAAGAAATATAATGACTTAACTTTGTTTTTTCAAATTCACTTTCAGTCATATACATAAATTTCATATTCACATTTCAAATGTAACATTTTAATTTGGATATATGTATAACTTTTTTTTAACCTGATAACTCACTGTTATTTTTTCAGATGGTCACCTAACATTCCTCTGATTAGAAACTGTAGCATTTAACTATTCCCTAGCTGTTGGAACTACTTATAATCATCATAATTTTATTTGTATTATGGACATTCTTAGAATAATCATTTTGCATACATTTTTTAATTAAAAAAATGTTAGTCTAGGATAAATTCCAAGAAGCACAATTGTATCATGAAAAATATCTAAACATAAGCTATACTTTCCTGTATTTCTTTTACACAGGCAATTCCTTGTTCTTAGTGCTTTCATTTCTTTAACTTTTTACAGTGGAAAAATTTCAAGAAACATAAATGGAATAATGAACTCCCCTGTTCCTATGATTCAGCATCAAGAGTGTTGAACAACCAACTTGTTTTCTCTCTCTCCCACCTGTTGTTTTTTGCTGGAGTATTTAAAAACACATTCCAAATATTGCCTACATATATGTCAGCTTGATTGAATAAACAGATAAACTGTGTTTATGTAACCACATGCATTATTACATTTAACATAATTTATTAATATGCAACAGTAAGTCCATGTTCAAATTTCTCGTCTGAGAAACTGTGTGTCTGTGTGTGTATACAGCTGAGTTGTTAATGAGGATCTCTTAAGAAGCCTACAGGCTGCATCTGGCTGATGCAAGTATAAATATTTTTACATAGATATAATTGTATCATTTGTTTTTGTTCAGTCCCTAAATCAAGTCATGTCCAACCCTTTGTGACCCCATGGACTGTAGACTGCCAGACTCCTCTGTCTATGGGGTTCCCCAGGCAACAACAGTGGAGTGGGTTGCCATTTCCTTCTTGAGGGCACCTTTCTGGACCAGGGATTGAAACTGTGTCTCTTTCATTGGCAGGTAGATTCATTACCACTGGAGCTCCCTGGAAAGTCCCAGTTGTATCATACATAGATCACTCGCCATTCTTGGATAAATGTTTATATCCTTAGATAAAATTTTACAATGTTTTTAAAAATGTTATGTTCCACTGGGTTAGACAGATAACCATATTCCTACTGTTCTCCAAGTTGTTTTTAATTTTTCATTACCACAAATAATGTTAAGTATATCTGTGAATAAAGGTGGTTCATATTTAGCATTAGACTGGTTTCTTGGAAATGGATTTATCAGGTCAGAATAAAGTTTAGTAAACATTTATTGTGAACAAGTACAGAAGTTTTAATGAGATTTAAAGAAATTAATTATTTAAAGGCCTTATAATGCATTTCAGGGGATCTTCCCACCTCAGGGATAAAACCAGCGTCTCTCAGGTGGATTCTTTACCACTAGCGCCAAGGCTCGGGGAAAGCAATGGCACCCCACCCCAGTACTCTTGCCTGGAAAATCCAATGGACGGAGTAGCCTGGTGGGCTGCAGTCCATGGGGTCGCTAACAGTCAGACAGACTGAGCGACTTCACTTTCACTTTTCTCTTTCATGCATTGGAGAAGGAAATGGCAACCCACTCCAGTGTTCTTGCCTGGAGAATCCCAGGGATGGGGGAGCCTGGTGGGCTGCCGTCTATGGGGTCACACAGAGTCGGACACGACTGAAGTGAGCAGCAGCAGCAGCGCCAAGGCTATAACAAATGCATTTCACAGTACTTCCCAAAAGGCTTTTATCAATTAATTGTACCTGAAATATTTGAGGGTACTATTTTTGCTACACAGTTTTGCCAGAACTGATGATTATAATGTCTGATATTATTAATGTAATTGGAAAAAGGAGAAACATTTAGCACAGTGTCTGTCACATAGATACCCAGTACATGTTAGCTATAATTTTTTCAAATTTACTTATCTTTAAATTGAAGGATAATTGCTGTACAGAATTTCGTTGTTTTCTGTGAAACCTCAACATGAATCAGCCATAGGTATACATATATCCCTTCCCTTTTGATTAATTAGCATTTTCATTATCATTGAATACATCTAGTTTTTCTTCTAATTCTTTTAAGATACCAACTTTAATATTTACCTCTTTAACCTGTCTGGAATGTATTTTACTGTTCATCCACCTTAAATTTGTTTTAAGGTGCTATATGACAAAAAGATCTCGTTATTTTACCAAAAAGTCATTCCTTAATACCTCTGATTACAGAAAAAAAGTCATTTTAAACGTGGGCTCTGAGCAAGACTACTTGGATTTGAATCCTGCATCTACTACATCTTAACTGTGATTTGGGAAAAATTAGTCAAGCAGAAAATAGCCTATAGCTTGACATATTATGCAGAACAGTTTAAAAAATGCTTTAACAGAGCTAAACAAATGTATATAGGACATTTGAGCTCATAGCCACCTTAATTTCATTTTTTGTCTGAACAAATCACTTTCATACTTAATGGGAAGGCCACCAGCTTGAACAATCATCTTAAGACAGAATGATAGATTTTTTTTTCCAATCAAAAACTAAGATTTTTTTCAACAGAAAAGAGATGTTAAGGTAGGAAACTTCTTTATATCTTGCATTAAAGGAGTGGGAAAATGATTTTAAAGGTTTTAGCAGTCCACTGTGGCTCCTTTGCCTNATCAAAAACTAAGATTTTTTTCAACAGAAAAGAGATGTTAAGGTAGGAAACTTCTTTATATCTTGCATTAAAGGAGTGGGAAAATGATTTTAAAGGTTTTAGCAGTCCACTGTGGCTCCTTTGCCTGTGTGTGAAAGGGCTTCCCTGGTGGCTCAGATGGGTAAAGAATCTGCCTGCAATGCAGGAGACCTGGGTTCAATCCCTGCATTGGGAAGATCCCCTGGAGTAGGGAATGGTCACCCACTCCAGTATTCTTGTCTGAAGAATTTGTTGGACAGAGGAGCCTGATGGGCTACAGTCCATGGAGCCAAAAAGAGTCAGACACAACTTTGCCTGTGTGTACTGAAAACTTACAGGGTTGTGCAGATAAAGCCTTTTAATACTGTACTAGTGTATAAGGAATGCTTCATAAGAATCGTTTACTATTATTTATTAGTTAGGCTATCATTTCCATACTAATAGGAAATATCACTCATATAGTTAAATCCTTGGGCTTATCTCTGGGCCTTTTATTTAGTTTCCTTGGCTTCTAACAGCATCACAATGTTTTAGTGATTATACCTTTATATTGGGCCCATATCTGATACTTTATCAGTTCAGTTCAGTCACTCAGTCATGTCCGACTCTTTGCAACCCCATGGACTGCAGCATGCTAGGCCTCCCTGTCCATCACCAACTCCCGGAGCTTGCTCAAACTCATGTCATCGAGTTGGTGATGCCATCCAACCATCTCATCCTCTGTCATGCCCTTCTCCTCCTGCCTTCAATCTTTCGCAGCATCACAGTCTTTTCAAATAAGTCAATTCTTCTAATCAGGTGGCCAAAGTATTGGAGTTTCAGCTTCAGCATCAATCCTTCCAATGAACACCCAGGACTGATCTCCTTTAGGATGGACTGGTTGGATCTCCTTGCAGTCCAAGGGACTCTCAAGAGTATTCTCCAACACCACAGTTCAAAAGCATCAATTCTTCAGCACTCAGCTTTCTTTATAGTCCAACTCTCACATTCATATATGACTACTGGAAAAATCATAGCTTTGACTAGACGGACCTTTGTTGGCAAAGTAACATCTTTGCTTTTTAATATGCTGTCTAGGTTGGTCATAACTTTTTCTTCCAAGGAGCAAGTGTCTTTTAATTTCATGGCTGCAGTCACCATCTGCAGTGATTTTGGAGCCCCCAAATAAAGTCTGTCACTGTTTACACTGTTTCCCCATCTATTTCCCATGAAGTGATGGGACCAGATGCCATGATCTTAGTGTTCTGAATGTTGAGCTTTAAGCCAACTTTTTCTCTCCTCTTTCACTTTCATCNTAATTTCATGGCTGCAGTCACCATCTGCAGTGATTTTGGAGCCCCCAAAAATAAAGTCTGACACTGTTTCTACTGTTTCCCCATCTCTTTCCCATGAAGTGATGGGACCAGATGCCATGATCTTAGTATTCTGAATGTTGAGCTTTAAGCCAACTTTTTCTCTCCTCTTTCACTTTCATCAAGAGGCTCTTTAGTTCTTCACTTTCTGTTATAAGGGTGGTGTCCTCTGCATATCTGAGGTTATTGACATTTCTCCCAGAAATCTTGACTCCAGCTTGTGTTTCTTCCAGCCCAGTGTTTCTCATGATGTACTTACTCTGCATAGAAGTTAAATAAGCAGGATGACAATATACAGCCTTGATGTACTCCTTTCCTGGTTTGGAACCAGTCTGTTGTTCCATGTCCAGTTCTAACTGTTGCTTCCTGACCTGCATACAGATTTCTCAAGAGGCAGGTTAGGTGCTCTGGTATTCCCATCTCTTTGAGAATTTTCCACAGTTTATTGTGATCCACACAGTCAAAGGCTTTGGCATATTCAATAAAGCAGAAATAGATGTTTTTCTGAAATTCTCTTGCTTTTTCAATGATCCAGCAGATGTTGGCAATTTGATCTCTGGTTCCTCTGCCTTTTCTATACCCAGCTTGAACATCTGGAAGTTCACGGTTCACATATTGCTCAAGCCTGGCTAGAGAATTTTGAGCATTACTTTACTTGCGTGTGAAATGAGTGCAATTGTGTGGTAGTTTGAGCATTCTTTGGCATTGCCTTTCTTTGGGACTGGAATGAAAACTGACCTTTTCCAGTCCTGTGGCCACTGCTGAGTTTTCCAAATTTGCTGGCCTTTTCAGTGCAGCACTTTCACAGCATCTTTCCAGCATCATCCTTTAGGATTTGAAATCACTCAACTGGAATTCCATCACCATTTCTGACCTTTATGTACTGACACCTTATAGAACTTTTAAAAATTTTATTGGATATTCAACACTTACTTTAAGAAGAATACCTCTGGGATTCTGATTAGAATTACATTATAAGTTCATTTGAGGAAAAATGACACCTATAGTTACAACTTTTCTTTTGACAGGAACAGAGTATTTCTCTCCATACAAGCACATACACTCTTCTGTTCCTCAGTAAACCTTTCAAGTTTCCTTCATGTAATTTCTTGTTAAGTTTCATCCTAGATATTTTATATTTTCATTGTCAATATGTGTAGGATAATTTATTATTTTACAAATTCTAATGGGTTATTATTGGTATTTATAAAGACTACTTGTTTTTTAAGTTTATTTAAAGATCTGTTAACGTTCCAAAACTCCACTTCTAACAGGTATTCACATTCAGTTGATTGTTGAGTTTTTCAGGGAGATGATGATTTCATCTGGAAATGTTTTGTGTAACATTTTGATGTTGAGAAATACACAGATGTATTTTCTTTCTTTTTTTGATTGCTTCCAAGCACAATGTCCCCATCCCCAATTTAGAGTTTCATTAGTTTTTCAAGTTTTGTGTCTTTAGTGTTTTATTTAAAATTCTTAGAAACTGATACATGATATGAGTATATAAACATTTTTCCCAAAATGACTAACAATACTATTTATTGAATAGTTCTCCACTTTCTTACTGATTTACAATTCTTCCTTTAAATAATAAAGAATAAGCTATGTCATCTGCTTCATGAATCTACTTTGCTAAATGTAAGCAAAATAGAAGCTATTCTAATGTTTATAGCTTTCTGTAATGTTTTTATATGTGGTTGGGCTAGATTTTCTCAATATTTTTTCCAGCAATTCCTTTTACATTTTCCCATTAATTCTTCCAATGGGCTTTATAATTATTTTAAGTTAACCAAATTCTTTTAGAACTTCAAGTTACATTGCAACAAACATAAACCAATAGGAAGAACTGATATCCTAATTATTCTTACCATCCAGTAGCGCTGTTTTCCCATGTTTATTTAAATTTCCTTGTATATTTATCAATAACACTTCATAATTCTCATTCAATATTCAATAAGTATTGCACATTTCCTGTTAGGATTACTGCTGTGTATTTTCTATTTTTGTGTGGTGTGTGAAAAGTGAATATTAAAAATTAAGGATTTACATTCATTCCTTTGTTAAATTTTATGTCCTTAGCAAAAGTAATAAGTAAATGAAAGATGTAAAAAGTATATAAAATACAAGATTTATAAGTAGCATACCAGGTGATGGAGATATGATACAGTCTCCTAAAAATTTATTTTCAGTAAGATCTCCTTTTATTTCAGTTTTTTTTAACAGTGTTTCAAAGTGAAAATGAAGAGGCACATCTAGAAAAATAAAGCAAACAAAAATATTTTTAGTGAAATCACTCTTTATACTGTCCCATATTACGATTTAGAAGAATAAGCAAAAGCTTGAAACGTCACAACTATTAGAAGTGACAAAATATTCTTTCCAAGTGTAAGCAATATTTTGGAAATTACTGATTATGCATACTAAATAAACACTAATTATGAACAATTTCATAAACTAAAACAGTACATAAGGTGAACAAAATTATAAACATTAAATACTACTTGCAGATGAAACAAATGCTCCCAAAAGGTCTTTAATAAAATATACAGTCAAACCTAAGTGCGTTCCACCCACCCGTACAAACTCTGCATTTGAAATAATGAAGTTTCCAAAAGACATAATTATACAAATTTAGTTACTTGATGGAAAAAGACTATTATTCAGATGCAACCTTTTATGAAAATGTCATTTCACATTCCCTTAGTTTACTACTGTTATGAATCACAAAATTAAATCTACTTTTACAAAAAATCAAAACACACTGACAAACTAGTTCTCTTAAGCAGAGACTTAGGAGAGTTGTTCAGTTCACTATGTTTATATTCCATACTCTCACAGCCAAAAAAGAAGCTAAGTAAATAAAATAGATGTGCTTCACATTTATTAACTAAAGTGTATTTTCTTCAATCAAGAATGCAAAAGCAATCATCTTAAAAAGCATTCAATAGAGATACCTAAAATTTTTCCTAAGAAGTATAAAGAAATATTTTATAAAGTGGTTGATTTATTCAGAGTTTTGCTACTGAAGATATTTTTAAGAGAACTCATTATGAATGCATAAATTAACTTAGATCCAGAAAAAGTCTCAATTTTAAACAAAGAAGTAGCTTTCCATCAAAATAATGTATTTTAATAGCAGATCCATACTCAAGTGTGGAAAAATAGGCACACAAAAATGGGTTTGTAAGTATCATCTTGAAAACTTTCCCATGGGACAGAGGTAAGATAGCTTTCAGTGCCATCACTATACAAAGACCATAAGAAAACTTATAACAAAATGAAAATAAGAATACAGATTAAATATACTGCATAAACATTATAGGATTCTGATATTTCCAATTACCAAAACGAGTTTCTCCAAAGAAATATCACCTATTTATATAGAGTATCACCTATTCCACCACTGTTCTTCAGTTGTGGAAAACCTGACGTAAGTAGGAAGGTGCTTGTTCTACTCATATAGCTTCCTTAGAACCCACCCTGTACCCTGTGAGCTTTTATTAAAATTTCGTACCACTTTATTCCACTTAATAGTTTATATTTCAGGTGTTGAATTGGAATGCAAGTACCTTGAGGGATTTATTTGTATTCATTTTCCTATCATACCTAGTATACAGCAGGTATTCAGATTTTTATTAAATGAACACAAGAAGAAACAGATAACCCTAACTAGTAGGTAAGGAAGCTAATCTTACTTTATTAGATGTAACATTAGTAGGATGAAAGATACTTATGCCAGATCTCAGGTTTTTTCATCAGAAACAAATTTACTAATAAAAAAAAACAGGAAGTAAAGAGTATGGCTAGGAGTGTGGCTCTGGAGAATGACAACTTCAGGTCAAATCCTGTCTCCATCATTTACTAGCTGTGTACTCTTGGATGAGTAATTTAACATCTCTAAGCCTCAATGTTCTTATATGTTATATGTAAGATAAGACAACAATCACTCTCATGGGGTTGTTGCAAGAATTAGAGGAAAATGTAACGTGCTTATAGGATCCATTGTATTCTAAGATCAAATGTTGGCTGTGTTATTATTGTCATAAATATTCTTTTTTCTTTCTTTATTAAGGTTTCCTCAAAGATACAATAAAACAGCTCCTACAAGGAGCTTACTTCAATGTATGGTATAGCTAAGAAACCACTGTAATATTGGTAAAAACCAAACTAAGATTCAGGGCAGGAATAGGTACAGGAAATGGTGCTTTACAGAGGAGCAGTCCCTGAATGATTAGAACCAAAAGCTGAAAAGGAAACAAAAGCTCATTTGAGATATCTTCCCATAAAGAAATGAACTTGAGATAGCCAGTGTGAAGAATGTTTTCATTTTTTACCCTAAATATTTACTTCAGTTTCAATGTACATAAGACTGGAAACATTCAAACAGAGAACAGGAACTGGAGAGAAACTTAAAGCCATGTTAGGGACATAGGGATGTAATGCCTCATCTGCTCCGTTGTAGATTACTGGTATTTCTGAGGTTCAAAAGTTGAGTAGGTCTAAAGATGGACAATGTTCTTCTCTGAAATTCAATGCTGATTATAGATGGGGGAATACTATATGGCGGGAAAACTCCATGCCAAAAAAAACCCCAAAAAACAACACATTAGAAAAAGAACCCTGACTTACTGAGAAACGTTTCAATAGCATAGCCATATTATCAATAAAATGCTAAAAAATTAACACTCAAAGGGAAATCAAAAGCTAAGTACTTTGCAAAGTTAGTCAAAATGGTTTCCAAGAAATTAAAAAATCAACTTGCAAAGACAGAACATTAACTCATTAATTAATTTATAAGGAGGTTTACCTGATGGCAATGAGAGAACAGAATGGAAAGAAGAATCTAACTCTGATACATGTTCTGTTAACATTTGAGACTTTGAATTGTGTTCACAGCTACTCCAAATTGAAGCTGACTGCAGGCAAGGCATCTGTGTAGTGTTTAAAAACCTCGTTTCTTTTGAAGGCAAAGTCTGTAAGGAAAAAAAGAATAATAATTTAAAGACTTCATTTTTTTGGAAAACTGAATCAGAGAGAATATAACAGGTATAGTACAGTGTGTAAATGACATCAGCAAGAAGTCCTGGATTACTGAATCACCTTGGAGAGAGCACTTTATGAAAAAGAGAAATGAGTGTGAACAACTTTAGGTCAAAAGAAAATGATTACACTTCAGATTAGTGAGAAATGCAACACTGAGCAGGTACCATGCTAGGAAAAATTGTGCCTACAGCTGACCCTTGAACACAGGTGTGAACTGTGTAGGTCCATTTATAGGCTTTTTTTTTTTTTTTTCCACTTAATAGGTACTATAGTACTACATGAGCCATGGTTGGCTGAATCCTTGGATGCTGAACCACAAGACAGGGAGGAAGGCCAACTGACTATAAAGCTATACATTACCTTAGACCTTTTTTTTTTTTTTTAAATTTTTGCTGTGTGAGGGTTGATGCCTCTAAACCCACTTTGTTCCAAGGTCAACTGTACTGTTTTCCTCCTTCTAATCTGTTATAACCAATGAGTGAAACTAGAGTCTGCTTTGAGTTATAATGCCAGGCAATATCTACACTGGAACAACAGTGAAACACTATGAAGAATATCATATATTTACATTAAATAAAACAATTTAAAATAAAACATTACTTACATTACCATATGTAAAATAGATAGCCAACGGGAATTTGCTGTATGGCTCAGGAAACTCAAACAGGGTTACTGTATCAACCTAGATGGGTGGAATGGGGAGGGAATGGGAAGGAGGTTCAAAAGGGAGGGGATATATGTATACCTATGGCTGATTAATGTTGAGGTTTGACAGAAAACAACAAATTCTATAAAGCAATTATCCTTCAATTAAAAAAAGATATGTATAAAATATGCAATATGTTACATGAGTCTGAGTTTAAGGTAAAGTTAAAATTTCATAAATCTCATGAAAACCATATTGCTAAATAAAAAAAGTTATGTTGCTACATTAAAAACATATAATGTTTAAATGTTGGGTTCTTAAATTATTTTTTTCTGGTTATAAGTAGTTGGGCTTCTCTGATGGCTCAGATGATAAAGAATCAGTCTGCAATGTGGGAGACCCGGGTTCAATCCCTGGGTTTGAAAGATCCCCTGGAGAAGGGAATGGCAACCCACTCCGGGATTCTTGCCTGGAGAATCCCATGGACAGAGGAGCCTGTCCGGCAAGAGTCCATCGGGTCACAAAGAATTGACTGAGTGACTAACAGAGCAAATTAGGATACAACCAATGAAAAAATCTATAAAATAGAAAAAATATTTTAAAAATTAAAGAGTTTACTTGCATTCCTTCTGTCACCTCTTACCTCCACCTACTACAGTATCATTAGGATTCTTTTTTTTATGAAATGATATTTAAAATGCTCCTAATAACAGAATTTTAGAAGCTATTTTAAAAAATTACTTTGTAAACTTACATTAAGTTTGTCAGCTTTCTTGAGTTTGAGTTTCCTGGCTAACTGGCATGTTTTCTCTGTGTTTTGAGAGAGAAGCATAGCCATGCCTGCCATAGCATTTAACTAGATTTCCTTTGGACTGTGGGCTCCTTGAAGGTTGGGACTCTAATTTGTTCAATCCTGTATTCCTGGAACCTGACACAATCCCTAACGTATGGTTGAAGCTTGAGTGCTGACCAAATGAATTTTATCTCATTTGCTCTTAAAAAAACTTAAGTGAATAGAATTTTCAAATATATGTGTGCCTGAGACTATTCCACTGGGGGAAAAAACAGTTCCTGTTAATATATGCTAAAATTTATCATGTAATAAATTTATATTTCTGTTTATATTGCATTGGCCAAGACTTAGGTCAGCTAATCATACCCATTTGCAAGAAGTCTAGGAAATGCAGTCACTATTCTGGGTGGTCAAGCAAATTGATGATTTTGTAAGAAAATATAACATGTGGGACATGATAATAAAGCTCTGAGTTATTTCCAAAATTTATTCTAATATTGCTATATATCTATGGGAACAGTTACAATTTCTTACCTTTACAAGATGCACTGGTACTTGTAACTCACTCTAGAATTATTTGTTCATTTATGATGTAGTTCAAAAAGATATAAGGAACAATTATTTAAAATTACGAAGAAAAAAATGTGCTAACCTCTCTTTTTTCCATGTATGGCTAGAACATTATGAATAAAAGGTGATAAAATCTGAATATTTACCATGTAATTAGTTTTCTCTTGCTATTTTTCCAAATCCAGGAAACCCATTAGCCAATTTGAAACTATCCTAAATGATTATGGAGACAAGTGAGGGGCATCTAGGAAAAGGCTTTTTTTCCCCTGCAGAGAAAGTGAAGCCCAGGAGGCTGAAAAGGAATGGATGGAGAAATAAGAGAAAAACCTGGAGATTCTTGCCAATAAAAATTCAAATGTCTAGAGGGAATGATCAACAATACCATATGCTGCGTAAGATTCAAGCAAAGTAAAGCCTGAAAACTATCCTCTACATGTTTTAATTTTAGTAATGAACCATTTCATATGTACAAAAGAGTATATAATTTATAAGGGAGGTATAAAATAATGTTTAAAAAGCACCATAACACTACTACTTTTGGAAACAGAACAATGCCAGTATCTTTGATGGCTTCTCTTCCTGTCCCGCCTCGCTGAGCCTGTGGTGACGACTGCCACTTGCCTCCCCATATCTGTGCTGTCTTCCTCCCTGTTCTAAAACTCCTGATTTTCAGTTGGGCACATTTCTCAAGAGTCCTTGCATCTACAAATTACTAAATTCTAGTCAGAACACCATGAAGAGTAGTCATCTGTGTAACCTTTAGAACTTCCCTTTAGAAGGTAATTTAGCACTCCATTCTTCCACCTGTGATGGTGATCCCTGTCCTGCCCCCTGCCCCTCAATCTTGTGAGGAAGGGTAATGCTCAAAAGATCAAAAAAAAAATCAGGAGAAGCCTGGTTCCTAGATAGGTTTTTCCANCTGTGTAACCTTTAGAACTTCCCTTTAGAAGGTAATTTAGCACTCCATTCTTCCACCTGTGATGGTGATCCCTGTCCTGCCCCCTGCCCCTCAATCTTGTGAGGAAGGGTAATGCTCAAAAGATCAAAAAAAAATCAGGAGAAGCCTGGTTCCTAGATAGGTTTTTCCATTAATCAAACATATTATCTACGTCACGACAGTTTAGATTCTTTCATTCAGTCCTAAAACCTTTAACTATTTTTAAGGTTCCAAACATGCTGGATAGGCTCACCAGTTCAATAATGAATAGAAATGGCCAAAAGACATAGTGTTTTGTCCCTTATTATACAGTAAATGCTTCTAAAATTTTTTCATAATTAAAAATTACTAGGATTAAGAATGATTGCAGAATTTTTTTCTGTATACTCTAGGATGTATGCCTTCTCTGCCAAAGTATTTTTAAAAACTATGTTAATGTTGAACTTAATCATATACTTTTTATGAATCTATTGAAATAATTACTTGACTTTTCTTCATGTGGGTTACGACATTAACAAATTTATAAATGTCAAAGCAACTTTCCATTTTTCTTGAGGAATATTGCTAGAGATTTAACAATTTCTTTGCAAAGAGCCGGAAACTGGATTTATTTTCTATGCTGCATATGGAAATTTTTGCATATGTATGTTTATTCTTATGTTTCACTGATTCTGGTTTCTTAGGATTGATAAAATATTTTGTCATGTTCTTCCCCTCAATTAACTTAAACTTATACATTCTTCTCTTTGCTTTTAGTGGTTTTTCTAGAGATTACAATGCACATGTAGCTTGTGGCTTTTAGAGTATAAACAAATTATTCCTTTTACCACTTCCCTGAAAACAGTGGAACATTAGAACATTTTTAAACTTCATTCACTCTCCTCTTTGTTACTGTTGTAACGCATTTCAATTCCATATATAGTTAAAACACTACATTATGCTACCATAATTTTTATTGTCAACATTTGTATTACCCATATGTTTATTCTTTCCATTGTTCTTTACTTCTTTCTACAATTCCGTTTCCATATAGGATCATGTTCCTTCTCCTGTTGTCATTATTATTAGTGTAGATTTGCTGTCAACAAATTCCCTCCATTTTTATTTATTTGAAACTTTTGTATATCATCATTTTTAAGGATATTTTTATGGATATAGAATGCCAGATTAACTTTTTTTTCTTTCAGCATTTTAAGAATATTCACCTTTTCATCTGGTTTCCATTATTTCTACTCAGTGTGCATGCATGCTAAGTCACTTCAGTCATGTCAGACTCTACAACCTATGGACTGTAGCCTCCAGGCTCCTGTGATCATGGGATTCTCCAGGCAAGAATACTGGAATGGCTTGCCATTTCCTCTCCAGGGGATCTGCCCAACCCAGGGATGCAACCTGCATCTCCTATAGCTCCTGCACTGGCAGACAGCTTCTTTACCACTAGTGCCCCGGGAAGCTCCTTCTACCTAGTAGTGAGGTCTTATTGTTGACATCATTTGAAGGTAGTATATCTTTTTTACCCTGACTACTTTTAATATTTTTCTGTGTCCTCACTTTTTAGCAAGGCTTCTATGTCTTGATATAATTTCTATGTATTTGTTATTTTTGAGTCAGAGAATTTGTATCCATCAGTTGATGTCTTGCTTTAGTTTTGGAAATACTATTATTTGCTCAAATGTTACTTCCCCCCTATTTTGTTTCCTTTCTTCTAGAGTCCAATAACATGTATGGTTAATTTTTTTCACTAATTCACAGTTCTCTAATTCTGTTTGTGTATGTTTTTTTTTCTTTTCTATTTTTATCTCTGTGCTTCTATTTGAGTATTTTATCTTAAGTCTTTTGGTTCATTAACTATATCTTATACTCCCCTGGTGGCTCAGATGGTAAAGCATCTGCCTACAATGCAGGAGACCCGGGTTTGATCCCCAGGTTGGATCTCCTGGAGAAGGAAATGGCAACCCACTCCAGTATTCTCGCCTGGAAAATCCCATGGACAGAGGAGCCTCTTAGGCTGTAATCCAAAGAACTGGACAAGACTGAGTGATTCACTCTAGTCACTTTCACTTTATACTCCATTATGGCTTCCCTGGTAGCTCAGCTGGTCAAGAATCCACCTGAAATGCAGGAGACCCCAGTTCCTGTCTCTTATACACATCTAGATGTGTATAAGAGACAGCCTTTGGAAAGCCAGGAGATCCAACCAGTCAATCCTAAATGAAATCAGCCCTGAATATTCTTTGGAAGGACTGATGCTGAAGCTGAATAAGGAAATGGCAACCCACTCCAGTATTCTCGCCTGGAAAATCCCATGGACAGAGGAGCCTCTTAGGCTGTAATCCAAAGAACTGGACAAGACTGAGTGATTCACTCTAGTCACTTTCACTTTATACTCCATTATGGCTTCCCTGGTAGCTCAGCTGGTCAAGAATCCACCTGAAATGCAGGAGACCCCAGTTCAATTCCAGGGACAGGAAGATACCCTGAAGAAGGGATAGGCTACCCACTTTAGTATTCTTGGGCTTCCCTGGTGACTCAGCTGGTAAAGAATCCATCTGCAATATGGGAGACCTGGATTTGATCCCTGGGTTAGGAAGATCCCCTGGAGAAGGGCATGGCAACCCACTCCAGTATTCATGCCTGGAGAATACCATGGACAGAGACTGGAAGGCTAGAGTCCATGGGGTCACAAAAAGTCAGACACAACATGCTCTTAACAGATAAGCATAATATATGCTCCATTACTAACTATATCTGAGTATTCTAATTTGTCTTTTTCTCTCTTGAAGGCTAGTCATCTGGTCCTGTCTTTTGGGATGCCTAGTAATTTTTGATTGAATGACAGATGGTATATTTTAAAAAATCATAAAGGCTCCAAATGATGTAATCTTTCTCCATAGAGGATTCTCTTTCCCCACTGCTAAGCAAATAAATTGCAGGTTACTCTCCTTTAATCCACCTGGGGAGTGTGCTCAGTTACGTACGGGTTGCTGCCCTCATATGATTTTCTACACTTAATTTATTCTTGGCCCTTCAAGATTTTCAGTTAAGTGTTTGCTGTATTTTACAGACTTTTCCCTAATCATTCAGACCTTAAGAAAAAAATCTTCAGAGTACACTGAGAATGCCACCCTTCTCTGAAGGGGTTTTGTCACTGATTATTTTTTTAAGCCGACTGTTGTCTGCAGCCCGAGTATTTAGCCACTGTTATGAGGAAAACGTAAGCATAATATATGCTCTATATATACACGCAAGAGTGAATGTCGACATTCTAGGAATCAGCGAACTAAAATGGACTGGAATGGGTGAATTTAACTCAGGTGACCATTATATCTACTACTATGGGCAGGAATCCCTCAGAAGAAATGGAGTAGCCATCATGGTCAACAAAAGAGTNTTAAATGTATTATAACAGGGACTCTACATACCTACTGAAAATCCTCATTTTTCCCTTAGATCTGCTTTCTTCTTTTACCCCTTCCTTTGCAAGTGGTATCAGTGAAATCTCAGAAGTTACTTTGATTCCTATTGTCAGCAAGTTTTATTGACTCCGCAACCATAATGATTTCCTAGATCCATCTACCTCTCCCCACTTTTGTCCAAGCCAGCATCTCTGTCTCCTGGATCATTGCAATAGCTTCCTAAACAAGATTCTTCTTCCAACATTAACCTCGTTCTCTACCCAGAAGCCAGAACAATCCTTGAAGAGTTAAGTTTTCTGATTTCTCCCACTGAAAACTCTCCAGTGGTTTCCAGTCATGTGCAGTGTGGGCACCATACTCCTTGCCTTAGTATGATGCCATGCTCCCCCTCCTGCTCATTCTCAACCCCTACCCTTCTTCCCTTGCTCATCATATTCTAGTCTTAAAGGCTCCAGGCTGGCTGCACCTCCACAAGTTTTACCGTCTCTGTACAGCTCTGTTTCTTCCTGAAAGTCCTTCCCCTTGTCTTTGCATGGCTGGCTCTTTCTTGTCCTTCTTTTCTTAGATTTATTAGTATTTCCTTATGGTCACCTCCTTGGGCTTCTGAGTAACTGACTACTTATATTTTCTGTTATTTTTGTTATTATGAAGAAAGTGCAATATCCAGTATTCGTTCAAGGTGACTTTCATTAAAAAATCTGACTCAGGCTCTTGGAACATAGATGTCATCATGTTTTTATTTTAAGTTTTTCTAAGTTGTAAGATATTTTATTATGCATCAATATTAGCTGATGTGACTAGAGTCCATGTAGTCTATTTATGTGCTTTTTGATGCTTTTAGATTTGAAAATTCATATTGGCAATATTAAATGACATATTTCTACCATGGAACTTTGGTGGAATCTACATATATTGTCTTTCAAATGAAGTGTTTTGCTTTTGGGCCTTAGCTAAAAACAGAGCTTTTTACAGGCATAGTGATAATATTATTAGGAGGAAAGTTAAACATTTTTATTTGAATGTTTAACTTTATTATTATTTCACTTCAGTAAAGTGAAACTGAGACTGTAAGTCAGTGAAAATAGGCAGATTTATGGGTAGATAGTAAATAGCATTTCTCTAGATTGAAATTTTTGTTTATGACTTCTCTAAATTTACAGCATCACAAATAAGCAAAGCAAAATTTACTTTATAGCATGGAATCACAAATCTTGGGTATGTCAGCATAATAGGAAATAATTGTTTTTGAAGAAATTTAATAGGATATAATCAGTATTTCCTTTTAATATAATTTTCATTGAAGAATGACATACATACAGACAAATGTTCAATTATAGGAATAAGAATAATCAGTAGCTTTAAAATGTGACAAGAGTGTCTTAAGATAGTTGTGTCTGTGTGCATTTTATAGGTAACAGATAATCCAGCTCAAGAAAGCAGATAATTTTTATTGTTCTTGTGACCCAGCAGTAGAGGAATTCTTGGGCATGGCTTAATCTAGGACTTACACAGTGTGATTCTGTTTTAATTCTGACTTTATCTTCTCAGGCAGACTTTCTTCTCCCATGTGCAAGGAGGTGCATGGCAGCTCCCAGAGCTGCACACTTCTCCATTCACATCCAGAAGGAAAGAAAAGTCTCTTGATACATTGTGTGGAAAGAGAAACGTTCCTTTCCTTAAATGTACCAATCATGAAGGGCCAGGGGTGGGGTGTAACAATTTTCTTCAGCCCAGTAGGGTCCTTGCACTGGGGCCAGTCTCAGCCAAGTTGGAGGGCTTAGAACAGGAAGCAGCTAGTTGCCCAGTGACAAATCAAGGCATGAATGAAGGAAAAAACAGGAGTGAGGTTCCAGGAGGCAACCAGCAATTATTCACTACAGAATGAGATACGACAGTTTTTTTAAAATCAATGCATATTTAATTAAATGTTTTCAAAGTATAACATTTTGTCAATTAGTCAATAGCAATGTAACACATGTATTATCAAGTTATATATATATTATCTTCCACAAGAGATATAATTATACTTTAATATAGTCTATTTACTATGGATTGGGGCTTTTGCCAGTAAAGACGAGAACATACCAATGGCCAATAAGCACACGAAAGGATGCTCAGCATCATTACCATCAGTGAAATGCAAAAGAAAGCCACAGTGCTGTATTACTTCACATCCACTAAAAGGCTAGGATAAAAAAAAACAGATTATAACAAGTGTTAGTGAAGTTGTAGAGAAATCGGAACCCTTCTTATGTATTGCTGCTAGGATTGTAAGACAGAATACTCACTTTGGAAAACAGTTTAGCAGTTCCTCAAAAGGCTAAACAGTTACCATATGACCCAGCAATTTCATTTCTAGGTTATATACTCAAGAGAAATGAAAACTTATGAGATGTGACATTTTTACACTCATATTTTATTGATATTCATCAAGTTATATATTAACCAATATTTTTGCTAGGATTGTAAGACAGAATACTCACTTTGGAAAACAGTTTAGCAGTTCCTCAAAAGGCTAAACAGTTACCATATGACCCAGCAATTTCATTTCTAGGTTATATACTCAAGAGAAATGAAAACTTATGAGATGTGACATTTTTACACTCATATTTTATTGATATTCATCAAGTTATATATTAACCAATATTTTATCACTTTATTGAAATATAAAATATTTTCCTTCACCTCCCTCTGTTTTCTTTCTTAAGTCATGTTAGTAGAAAAAAAGCTGCCTGAGTCCTTGTGGTCACTCCAAATTAAGTCTTTGTCATTTCCTAGAAAAAAAGAAGTGAATTTAGGTCCAGTTTATTTCTAAAACCCATGATCTTGACATCAAAAATGACATCAAGTTTTTCGATGCACATTTTCAAATTATTGTAAGGCCCTAATTTCAGGTTTTATTTTCTGCAGAAAGATTATAAAAGAGATCTGGAGACTGAAATTAGAGGGAAAGGCATGCAGGTGAGCACAGACACGCTCGATATCCAGAGAGCCAAGAAAGCATCTGAAATGGCCAGCCAGGTAAGAAACTAATGGGATACGAAGTTTAAAACAAACATATCAAATTGTATACAGAAGAAATATAAATGGTGTTTCCACATGTGTGACACTGAGATTCAAACATGTAAATATCTGCATTGCTATGGAAAGTCATGCAACGCTCTGAAGATTGTTTTCTTTTCTTTTAGAAAGAATATAAGAAAGACTTAGAAAATGAAATTAAAGGGAAAGGAATGCAAGTGAGCATGGATATCCCAGATATGCTTCGAGCCAAGAGGGCATCTGAAATCTATAGCCAGGTTGGTAGAGAATGAAGATGCTCAGGATAATATATTCTAATATCCCAGCACCTTCTGCTCTGTGTGTCTCTATGATTTGTGTCTTTTTGAGGGCTTTCTATTCAAAGTCAATGCACTCTCTTATAAAGTAACCACTGACCAAACTTGATTATCTCAATAATGAAAGAGACAACTGCTGTAGATTCAGCTCAACGAAATTTATTGAGCATCAGAGCATCTATTAGGTCCCTCTGTTTTGAGTCCAAGGACATTTTGACCTTTTTATTTCCATTTTTTTATTCCTTTGTGAACTTGGCTTTAATGCTTATCCTGCAAAAAATACAATTTTCTTTTATCTACTTCATCATGCATATTTTAATTTAAATAAACAAATTAGAATAAGTTAAACTCTACAAGGTATAAGGTGAAATTGAAGATTAACCAAAATTTCATGTAAGATCTAAGTTTTGTCGATAAAATTTAATATGCCAAGTATATCTGTGACAAATCTGCCAGAAAACTGGATATAAGAGAAATAATGACCACACAAGAAAGTATATAATGGAAGAAAAAAGTTATTGATAAAATCTGATTTGGGCAAAGTTATTCATTAGTGAATAATTTATTTACTATAATATTTGTTATAAAAAGAATGAATCCCAATGGAAAAGTAGTATGCTGTTGCTGCTAAGTCGCTTCAGTTGTGTCTGTAGTCACTGGAAGGGCTGATGCTGAAGCTGAAACACCAATACTCTGGCCACCTGATGGGAAGAACTGACTCACTGGAAAAGACCTGGATGCTGGGAAAGATTGAAGGTGGGAGGAGAAGGGGATGACAGCGGATGAGTGATTGGATGGCATCACCAACACTGTGAACCTAGTTTGAGGAAACTCCAGGAGTTGGTGATGGACAGGGAGGCCTGGCGTGCTGCAGTCCATACAGTTGCAAAGAGTCAGAGGCGACTGAGTGACTGAACTGAACTAAAAAAAAATAAGTTATTTATCTACTCTGAAAAATTAAGGTACATCTTTGCAAAACCATTAAAATGGAAAAGAAGTATTTTAAGTATAAAAACTCAGATATACTATTGAAATAAGATATAAAACTTCCAGTAGAGCTCAACAATGAAAATTATGTATAAAATGATAGGAAGGAAATATACTCTGAGCAATACAAGTGATTGCCACTTTCTTCTTGATAGCTTATGAATTTTTAAGTTATTGAACAATGAACTTATATTAATTTTATAAGAACACTAAAATGTCATATATAATTTCAGTCTTTTCGGCATTCAGTCCAGTTCAGTCGCTCAGTCGTGTCCGACTCTTTGCAACCCCATGAATCGCAGCACGCCAGGCCTCCCTGTCCATCACCAACTCCCGGAGTTCACTCAGACTCATGTCCATCGAGTCAGTGATGCCATCCAGCCATCTCATCCTCTGTCATCCCCTTCTCCTCCTGCCCCCGATCCCTCCCAGCATCAGAGTCTTTTCCAATGAGTCAACTCTTTGCATGAGGTGGCCAAAGTACTGGAGTTTCAGCTTTAGCATCATTCCTTCCAAAGAAATCCCAGGGTTGACCTCCTTCAGAATGGACTGGTTGGATCTCCTCGCAGTCCAAGGGACTCTCAAGAGTCTTCTCCAACACCACAGTTCAAAAGCATCAATTCTTCAGGGCTCAGCCTTCTTCACAGTCCAACTCTCACATCCATACATGACTACTGGAAAAACCAGAGCCTTGACTAGATGGACCTTAGTCGGCAAAGTAATGTCTCTGCTTTTGAATATACTATCTAGGTTGGTCATAACTTTTCTTCCAATGAGTAAGCATCTTTTAATTTCCTGGCTGCAGTCACCATCTGCAGTGATTTGGAGCCCCTGAAAATAAAGTCTGACACTGTTTCCACAGTTTCCCCATCTATTTGCCATGAAGTGATGGGACCAGATACGATGATCTTCGTTTTCTGAATGTTGAGCTTTAAGCCAACTTTTTCACTCTCCCCTTTCACTTTCATCAAGAGGCTTTTTAGCTCCTCTTCACTTTCTGCCATAAGGGTGATGTCATCTGCATATCTGAAGTTATTGATATTTCTCCCGGCAATCTTGATCCCAGCTTGTGTTTCTTTCAGTCCAGCGTTTNTCGTTTTCTGAATGTTGAGCTTTAAGCCAACTTTTTCACTCTCCCCTTTCACTTTCATCAAGAGGCTTTTTAGCTCCTCTTCACTTTCTGCCATAAGGGTGATGTCATCTGCATATCTGAAGTTATTGATATTTTTCCCGGCAATCTTGATCCCAGCTTGTGTTTCTTTCAGTCCAGCGTTTCTCATGATGTACTCTGCATAGAAGTTAAATAAGCAGGGTGACAATATACAGCCTTGATGTACTCCTTTTCCTATTTGGAACCAGTCTGTTGTTCCATGTCCAGTTCTAACTGTTGCTTCCTGACTTGCATACAGATTAGGAACTTATAATATATTTTAAAGTGGCTATTCGAGAATAAGAGACTTAGGAGACATAACTACCAAATGTAATACAGATTTTGTTTGGGTCCTGATTCTAATAAACTGTCCATAAAAAGGTGATTTTGAGACAACTGGCAAAATATGAATATGGATAGAGAATTTTATGATGGTGATAAATTATGACTAAAATATGAGAATACTAAAAAATTAGCAGATGATAACAACAGAGTGGGTATGTTGAAAAAAGTTTATCAAAGAAATAAATGAAAGTCTTTATAGTTAAAATATCAATAAAATTTATTTTTTTAAGTCCATAGGAAAAAAATATATCAGGAAGAGAAATAGCTGAAATGAGTAGCAAAATATTGAGAACTATTTAAGCTAAGAATAAGCTAATTCACTTTTCTATGCTTTCTATATGTTCAAGTTTTACGTAATAAAGCTTGAGAGGAAAAGAGGTCAAATATTGTAGAGCCATCTGCCATTCCCACCTCTGGCTCTTAATTTCAAGAGGACTTTTTAGAGTATAAAGGCAAGGAGACTAGGAAGCCAATTTGAGAACTACATTTTTTCTGAATGTGAAGTCAAAGTGGCTCAGTCATGTCTGACTCTTTGCAACCCCATAGACTATACAGTCCATGGAATTATCTAGGCCAGAATACTGGAGTGGGTAGCCTTTCCCTTCTCCAGGGGATCTTCCCAACCCAGGATCAAACCCAGGTCTCCCACATTGCAGGTGGATTCTTAACCAGCTGAGCCACAAAGGAAGCCCAAGAATACAGGAGTGGGTAGCCTATCCCTTCTCCAGTGGATCTTCCCAGCTCAGGAATCGAACCGGAGTCTCCTGCATTGCAGGTCTATTTACCAACTGAGCTATCAGGGACATAAAATCTATCAAACATTTCTAACTAACCTATAGCTTGGGAGTACATCTCAGATTCTTCAGTATAATCTGTGAGCTGTTTTTCTGACATATGGAATATAGGTTGAAATAGAGACTTTCTAATATTTCACTTTTTTTATTTTAAAGGCAAATTTGCAAAAAGAAAAAAATCTGAAATATTCTAAAATATTTTTTTAAATCCTTGCATCTAAACACAAATACAGCATTAGGAAAAAAATTTGATTTTTTCCTTAAGTCTCTTTTTTTTCCCCTATAAAATCATACCCCTATGAGGGTCTAAGGCTGTTGCTGTTCAATTGGTAAGTCGTGTCTGACTCTTTGTGACACCATGGTATCACAATGATTTTGGTATCCTGATTTTTTCCACCTAACATTCTAAAGGAAGTACATTCCTATATGACCACATCTTTTTTAATACAGATCATTTTTTAAATAGTTATATGACAGGTCTTCCTGGAAAATCCCATGGATGGAGGAGCCTGGTAGGCTGCAGTCCATGGGGTTGCTAGGAGTCAGACATGACTGAGCGACTTCACTTTCACCTTTCACTTTCCTGCATTGGAGAAGGAAACGGCAACCCACTCCAGTGCTCTTGCCTGGAGAATCCCAGGGACAGGGGAGCCTGGTGGGCTGCCGTCTCTCGGGTCGCACAGAGTCGGACACGACTGAAGCGACTTAGCAGCAGCAGCAGCAGCATGACATGTCTTCCAGTGGTTGTATCACAATTTAAACATTTTCTATAACATTAAGTTTAAGACTTATATTAATAGAGATTAAAAGGGAAAAGTAAAGTTTTTACAAAAGAAAATAAATCCTACTGGTATTACTTTAAAAACACATCAGGAGACACTTTATTTCCTTATTGATATTGTACATCTAGCTGATACAATATTTAACGTCACAGAAACTCAAAATTATGTTTGAAAACTTCAGCCTAGAATTTGCTAACAATGTTTTATCATAACTGAGAAGTGACTATTGAAAATATTGTGAAGGTAAGAGAATTACTTTATATGTGATTAGTTTATCAGTTCAGCTGCAGTTTTTCAATTATGATGCCCAATTAGAAAGGATCATTACATTTTGTGAGATAATTATCATTTGTGGAAATAAATAGCACAATAATGATTCATTAGAATTTAATTTCATATCATATTCTGGGACCCATTAAAGCAAAACAACAACAACAAAAATTCTCGACATGTCAAGTAGAAATTCACTTTCCCAGAGATAATACCCCATGGGGTAAATGAAGATGTACTTACAACATTTTATCTTCATTTTAGAGTATGAGATCTAAAAAGAAATAACTATCTCTATGATGATAAAATGTAATGCTTCATTTGTTTGAAGATTCAGTCTTTTCAGTTGCTCAGTTCCTGGTGACTCATCTTAAACTCTGCTGCCAAGATTAATAAAGCTAAGAAAACAATTCTGACTTCTGGGAGATACTGCAATTAACTAAGAGATGGGGGTTGGGAATCAATGAATAAAAAGTGGGCAAAACAGCTGCCCTGAAAAATAATTAACCAAGTGAATTTACTTTAGACATAAGAAAAGACCATTAGGGTATTATAAAAATTATCTTAAATACTTAGAAAAAACTGTATCAAACAGTAAGTTCTATGTGGTCCACTAAATAACAACACAGAATAGGTAACCAAACTTTAAAAAATCAAAATTTAAATTTCTTTCACTTTCATGCACTGAAGAAGGAAATGGCAACCCACTCCAGTATTCTTGCCTGGAGAATCCCAGGGACGGGGAAGCCTGGTGGGCTGCCGTCTATGGGGCTGCACAGAGTCGGACACAACTGAAGCAACTTAGCAGCAGCAGCAACTATATATATATATATATATATGATGTGATATAAAGCTAGAATGAGAATGCTTTATTAGAAGCACTGATGAGTTTACTTATCTAGTAAATCTAAGTATACAGAATACAGCTGAAACTGCAAACGCCTTTTGAATAACCAAAAAAGATCTCAATGAGTCCATGGATGAAAGCTCACTCCTGTTACTATAAAGAGAGAGGGCTTATCTTTTACTTCAGACTCTCTTATTAGAGGACAGGTACTTCTACCATTCTGACTTTATTTATCTGATTTTCTAATCCAGAGTTAAATTAGATGAGAGGAAGCAGAACTGCAGGAGGCAGCATGAGATTAACAACATATCAATCTGACTACTACAGAGAAAAAGCAAATAAGTACAAAATATTTTGGGGGGAATGCTGATTACCTGTTAAGAAATCCTAAAAGATATTTCATTCATTCAAAAAGTATTTATTCATGTCCATGTTATGACTCTGATGTAGATGTCAAGAAAATAGCAGTTAAGAAGACAGACCAGAATTCCTACTGTCACGGATCTTACATTCTCATCCAGGAAGGTAGATAACAAACAAGTGAAAAACAAGAGTAAAAATATATCACACTTCTCTCATTTGATTCTCACAATAACCCAGCAAGCAAACTATCTGCATTTTAACTGTGATTTAGAAAGTTGCCTAAAATCACAATGCTACCAAGTTCTACAGTTGGAACTGATCTCAGACCCATCTAATTTCAGAACTATTTAACAATGCAATGAGTTTTCTTCATAGCACTTGACCAGGATTTTAATTTTACTTTTTTATTTAAAATTTTTCTTCACATTTTGTCTGTGGCATGTGGGATCTTAGCTCCCTGACCAGGGATATAATCTGAGCTCCCTGCCTTGGAAGCATAGACTTCCATCCGCGAGACTGCCAAGGAAGTCCCACCAGGATTTTTTTTTTTAGTATTTACTTAAAAAATTTTTATTTATGTATTTATTTGCTTGTGCCAGGCCTTAGTTGTGGCACACAGAATCTTTTAGTTGCAGTGTGGGGGATCTAGTTGCCTGACCAGGGATTGAACCAGGGCCCCCTGCATGGAGAACATGGAATCTTTGTCACTAGACCACCAGGGAAGTCCCAGGATTTTAAATTACACACTTATTTGTGTGGTTCTTCAGCTGATAGCATTTTACCCAGTTAAACTCTATACCATAAGGTCAGAGATTACACCTGGTTTTGTTCAATATCATAACCCAAGCCAATCCAATGCCTGGCACCCCGTATCACTCAGTATGTATTTGCTATTAAGTTAATTCTTTCATTGCTATACAATTATTAATCTTGATAGTCTGTGAGGATGTGGACACAGGGATGTGCCTGAGTTATTCAAGAAAAACTAAGATGAGGATCATCCAAGAAAGGCAATGTGTAATAAATTTGACTTAGTTCTTACCAAATGGCTTATTCAAAAGTTTTTGATATTTAAGTAGCATCATCTTGGGTACTTCTTGCCATAATAAATTCTATATTATGCTTTAAAGTTAATAAAATGTGTTGAGTAATTTCTCTTTATTCACTAAATCTCTAGATATAAGCTAACATAAAACACCCAAAGCAAAGAACAATAGTGATGTTACAAAGAGATATACATTTTAAGCTGTATTGAGACCTTTCTGTTTTTATTTTTCATTTGTTTGAATAAATGGAATTCTTTACAAATAAACATTTGATTGAAGACTATTAGCACTAGATATTACTTTAGAAAAGATTTGTATCCCAGTAAATTTAGAATTTAAAAAATGCAATGTAAAGAAATTAACTGACTTGCCCAAGGTCACAAAATGTTGAAAGCAAAAAGTACATGTAAAAAGTATATATGTACTTCCATAATCTCAAGTTCTCTACAAACCACTAAATTAAAAGCCACTATAATTAAGAATAAACGTAAGTTAAAACCTTCTAGGGGGGAGAAAGGAGATTAAATGTCCCAAGGTAGTCTCTTGAGAAGGTATGTTTTCCTAATGTAATATGAAAGTAAAACATAATAAGAGAAAAAAACCTAATAGTGTGTTTATCCTCAATTTAAGAGTACTTGATTTAATTACAGAGTCCCTAACAAATTAGGTAGACCAAAAACAATTCAGCAACATTTTACCTTCCCAAGAGATATGACAAAAAACAGATGGCCCCTCAGTGCCTCCTAGTGCTTATGTGACCAGTGTCTTCCGTGATAGCTGGCCTGAGGGTTCACTGCTGCTCTTGTTCAGTTGCTAAGTCGAGTCCAACTCTTTGCAACACCATGGACTGTAGCACACCAGGCTCCTCTGTCCATGGGGTTCTCCAGGCAAGAATACTGAAGCAGGTTGCCATTTTCTTTGCCATGGGATATTTCCGAACCAAAGATTGAATCTGTGTCTTCTGCATTGGCAGGCAGATTCTTTACTACTAAGCCACCAGAGAAGCATGTTTTTGGTGTTACTTTCTCATTTTTCTTACCTTATTGTCTGGGTCCTTGTGCTTGATTATACTTGACTGTGCTGATCAGTGCCCTCAAAAAATGATTTCTAAGGATTTCCTGGCCCTAATCAGATTGATTATATTCTTTGCAGCCAAAGATGGAGAAGTTCTATACAGTCAGCAAAAACAAGACTAGGAGCTGACTGTGGCTCAGATCATGAACTCTTATTGCCAAATTCAGACTGAAATTGAAGAAAGTAGGGAAAACCACTAGACCATTCAGGTATGACCTAAATCAAATCCCTTATGATTATACAGTGGAAGTGAGAAATAGATTTAAGGGATTAGATCTGATAGAGTGCCTGAAGAACTCTGGACGGAGGTTCGTGACACTGTACAGGAGACAGGGAGCAAGACCATCCCCAAGGAAAAGAAATGCAAAAAGGCAAAGTGCTTGTCTGAGGAGGCCTTACAAATAGCTGTGAGTAGAAGAGAAGCAAAAGCAAAGGAGAAAAGGAAAGATATACCCATTTGAATGCAGAGTTCCAAAGAATACCAAGCAGAGATAAGAAAGTGTTCCTCAGTGATCAATGAAAATAGAGGAAAACAATAAGAATGGGAAAGACAAGAGATGTCTTTAGGAAAATTAGAGATACCAAGGGAACATTTCATGCAAAGATGGGCTCAAAAAAGGACAGAAATGGTATGGACCTAACAGAAGCAGAAGGTATTAAGAAGAGGTGGCAAGAACACACAGAAGAACTATAAAAAAGATTTTCACAATCCCGATAATCATGATGGTGTGATCACTCACCTAGAGACAGACATCCTGGAATGTGAAGTTAAGTGGGTCTTAGAAAGCATCACTACGAACAAAGATAGTGGAGATGGAATTCCAGTTGAGCTATTTCAAATCCTGAAAGATGATGCTGTGAAAGTGCTACACTCAATATGCCAGCAAATTTGGAAAACTCAGCAGTGGCCACAGGACTGGGAAAAGTCAGTTTTCATTTCAATCCCAAAGAAAGGCAATGCCAAAGAATGCTCAAACTACCGCACAGTTGCACTCATCTCACATGCTAGTAAAGTAATGCTCAAAATTCTCCAAGCCAGGTTTCAACAGTATGTGAACTGTGAACGTCCAGATGATCAAGCCAGATTTAGAAAAGGCAGAGGAACCAGAGATCAAATTGCCAACATCTCCTGGATCATTAAAAAAGCAAGTGAGTTCCTGAAAAATATCTACTTCTGTTTTATTGACTATGCTAAAGCCTTTGACTGTGTGAACCACGACAAAACTGTGGAAAATTCTGAAAGAGATGGGAATACCAGACCACCTGACCTGCCTCTTGAGAAACCTATATGCAGATCAGGAAGCAACAGTTAGAACTGGACATGGAACAACAGACTGATTCCAAATAGGAAAAGGAGTATGTCAAGGCTGTATATTGTCACCTTGCTTATTTAACTGATAGAGTACATCATGAGAAATGCTGGACTGGAAGAAACACAAGCTGGAGCCAACTTTTTCACCCTCCCAAGGCGCCTGGATAGCAATGTGGCATTTGATCTCAAGATGGCAGCTGGAGATGGTACCACTTCCTCTTTAATTGAGATAGCCTGGCTTTTAAGATAAATAGGCATTTCAAATGCTCTTAATGAGACTCAGCCGCAGTGTTTTTCGTTTGAGGTTTGCTGATTCCTTCGGGCGAAGCCGGGCCCTGTTGAACCTGACACCGGCCATACTTCGGAAGAAGGCTCCAGAGAGGTGAGCGGGGGAATAAGGAGGACCCTGCTGTTGAAGACACGTGGCAGGGTCGGGACTGGGGGGCAGAAAGACTGGAGCATGTCCTGCCCTGAAGGCCACGGAAACGGCTCCCCAGGCCAGAGCAAAACTGCCCTTGGAATGATTCGAGTGGTATTTTCCGCATCATTGTTTCTGTTCAACAAGCATGATGGATGCTGGAGAAGAGGTGCAGGGGGCAGCCCCAGGGATGACTCCCAGTCCAGCGACCTGCACCTCGACACAGCTTCCAGTGGAGGCCCTTGTGCCCTGCCTAAGCCTGGCCCTAGGAGTGAGGACCCCAGGAGCCCTGGCTGCATTTGGAGGAAGTGCTCTGTTGACCCTGCACAGAACCTCAGCGCCGAGCCCCTGCACAGGCCTCTGGCAAGAGGAGGGCAGGCCCCGAACGTCCACCTGATCCTTCAGTCCCAGCCCCAACAGGAGAAAGCTTGGGTCCTGTCTGTGTGGCTTAGGCTTCCTTGTTGTATGTTTCTGATGTAATCGCTAGTTATTTGATACGATCATTGTTATGACCGAAACTGAACAACCAACCTCCCCCTTAATCCAAGTTACCGGAGTCAAATGGATTACCCTCATGATGCTGGGACTCAGCTCCATAGCCCCCACAGACCCTGGGTGCAAGGTTTCTCCAGCTATGGGTGATTTCAGGGGTCAGACATTCTCAAGGGGAACCCCCCTGTTTGGAATACAAGAATAGCTTATTTAATCAAAGCCCTAGAAGGCTTGATCCCCAGCTGGGCAATGAGGACACAGGGGTCCTGCCCAGGAACCCTGTTCTGCCAGCTTTCTGGGGAGCTGAAAGCTCTCCCTGGGTGATTTCCTTGGGGTGTGTATCTCAAGGGGGCATTTTCAGTGGATGCCCACTGCCGACAAGGTGCCCAGGACCTCTCAGAATATCACTCTGTTGATTTAGTGCTTGCGTTACAGGGCCCATCATTGCTGTGGGCAGTAAATAGCATGGGGACCAAGGGCACCCAGGGTGGACTCAGAGACCTGGTTCAGGTCCTAGTGCCAACAGTTGCTTGCCTGTGACCCTGGGCAAACCATTGAGTCAGCTTCATCCAGAAAAGGCCCTCGCCTCAGGACTCTTGGGCCCACGAAAGTGCACAGAGAGAGTCCAGCCACTGGGAGCTGTTTTCACCACCAACGGTCCCTTCTGGGATTAGCTAGTCAAGCTCCGAGTAGGACCCTGAGGAGCTGGGATACAGCGGGTAAGTTCAGGTTGGAATGTGGGGTGGAGAAGGTCAGAGGATGAGGCAGCCGCTGGGAGGCTGGGTGCCAGGTGTTGACCGCCGGAAGCAAGCACATTGGAGGGGCAGCCTGGCACCAGAGAGGAGGGGCATCCAGAGGAGGCTGCCCTGACAGAAGTCCTCCCTGCCCCTGACCTTCCTGAGGTCCAGCTAGGCGTGGGCTCCCCAGACCAGCTCAGCCTGTGTTACCTTCACCGCCTGCCTGCAGGCTCCACTCTACCCACCTAGAGCCACCTGCTGCACATGCCGCTGGGTGATTTCCTCCTTCAGGCGACCTGCCAAAGACACAAAGGAAACCCCTGGTGAGTCCTCAGCGGGCTGGAGGAAGAGGTGGCCTTGGAAGCAGGGGGTGTGTTAAAAACCTTAGGCAGGGTGAGAAAGGCAAAAGTGGGCACAGGGACCTCTCCTCCCTGGAGATCTGCTCCCAGTGCAGGGGTCCTGGCTTTGAACCCTGGTCAGGAAACTAGATCCCACACGCTGCAAATGAGACCTGGCACAGAAAAATAGACAAATAAAACTTTTTAATAGGTGGGTACAGCTTCCAAGAAGAGCCCTTCATGCCCTGGATGTCTGGAAGAAGAGGCTGCTGAGACTGGGCCCCTGGCACATCAGTATAAGCACACAGTCCACCTTTGGAGTCAGTATCCGTGGGTTCAGTCATCTTAGTCTGTCCCTCATAATCTTTGCTGGGGCTATAGTCTCTTAAGTAGTTCTGTGTGTCCGTTATTAATGCAGGGGGAGGCAGGATTTGATCGTCTAATACTTTATAGGGCCCCCTTGAAATCCACTTCTTTCTTTTAAGCTATAAAGAAACTGTGCCAAATAAAAAATACTGTGGTTTTAGTTGACGATAACATTCATTTGAACACAACAGTTGTTGATTTGGTAGGAAACACATCTAATACCATATTGCATTAATACAGGTCTAGTGGCTTCCCTGCTGGCTCAGACAGTAAAGAATCCCTCTATAATGCAGGAGACTCAGGTTTGTTTTATCCCTGGGTCGGGAAGATCCCCTGGAGGAAATGGCAACCCTCTCCAGTATTCTTGCCTGGAGAATTCTGTGGACAGAGGATTCTGGCGGGCTACAGTCCACGGGGCCCCAAAGAGTCAGATACGACTGAGCGACTAGCATTTTCACTTTTCACAGGGAGTGGAACAAGGGAGGTGAGAGCACCGCTGTTCTCTGCAATGGTCAGAATACAGTTGGTTATTTGTTCTAGAAGCTACTTTTTGTAAAGAACATTCGTAAAAGAGAACATATTTAGAAGATGGTAACCAGGCTGGTGAGGGGTCTGAAACCACACCATGTGAGAAATGGCTAAGGTGACTGGAGATGTTTAGACAGGAAAAAAAATATTTGGATTTCTGGAGACAATGGCTGTCTTTAAAAATCTAAACACTGTTATATGGCCGAGGAAACAGATTTATTTCTATCCTACTGCCGAGGGTAAAAGTCAAGTTGAACGAAGGCAGATTTGGGGCTCAGTATGGGGAAGAAATGGCTCATGAGGACTGTCTCCATGTGGATTAAGTTGTCTCAAAATGGACTAACCCTCCTGGCAAAGCAGCGGGTCCCCTCCTGAAGGTGCTCAAGCGGAAGCTGGGCAGCTATGTGTCAGGCTGTTGAACGGAGAATTCCTGCCTGGGGTAGGAGCTGGGACGGAATGACCGCCTGGCTTCCCCCATCTCGGAAGCTCCGTGATGCCGTGCTTGAGGCCTGGCTGCAGCGGCCGCCCTGGGGTTTGTTTATGTCCCAGGGCTCCACGCACTTGTTAACATGCCAGTGCTGTCTGTACTGCATATCCCATTTGGGATATGAGATCAGGTCACTGGGGGATTCCGAGAGAGCCTGGGAACTTCACCGCCTCCTTTCCTCATATAAAGTACATTCTGTGTCTCAGACGGCTTCCCAGGTGCTAGTGGTAAAGAACCTGCCTGCAAATGCAAGAGACTTCAGAGATGTAGGTTGGATCCTGGGGCCAGAAAGATCCCCTGGAGGCGGGCACGGCAACCCACTCCAGTATTCTTCTCTGGAGAATCCCATGGAGGAGCTTGGTGGGCTACGGTCCCTAGTATCACCAAGAGTCAGACCCTACTGAAGCAACTGAGCACAGCACGTGTGTCAAAGGCTACGCCTGAACTGAGTTTCCAGTGAAGTGGTCACAGGAAACCTGGTCATTCCCTGAAAGTTCTAGGGCATTCCTAGACTATTAAGGTTGGGAGGGATGGCAGAGGCCATTCAGTTTAATTTCCCCACCTNGTGAAGTCGCTCAGTCGTGTCCGACTCTTTGCGACCCCATGGACTGTAGCCTATCAGGCTCCTCCCTTCATGGGATTCTCCAGGCAAGAGTACTGGAGTGGATTGCCATTTCCTGCTCCAGGGGATCTTCCCAACCCAGGGATCGAACCCGGGTCTCCAGCATTCCAGGTACATGTTTAAACTACTAAACTGTTTAAGCTATTTAAAAGTGAAGATTTTTTTCTTCTTAATCATTGTGTTCCTAGGACTTTAACTATAGGGCATACAGCAACAGTTAAGCAATAAATACTTTGTGAATAAATGATCAAAAATATATGCAAGTACATTAAGATGAAAATTAGTACACACATATACACACACACCACACCCACATAAGTAAAACAGCATAAGGCCTACTTAGGTAAACAAAATACAATCTAAAGTTGACTTAGTCCCAAATCACAATTTGATGGTACTTAGTGGCTCAACTTGTAATATGACTTTTTAATGAGGAAACATCTTCGTAAATGAAGATATTATAATTATCTATTAGAACATATTAGAATCTTTACTTTCAAGAGAATCATCAGCGATACAAGGACTGAATATAAAGTCAACAAAAAAAAAAGTAAAACCAACAGAATTACTGTTTCCATAACAGAATAATGTAAAAATGACCCTGTACAAACAAAACTGTAAAAGTATTAAAAATTACTTTCAAAACAACAAATTAGAAATAAAAATAACAGCATTTTTAAGACTTAGTTTACATCCACTGGTCTCATTAAGAATCTGATAGCTACTTAGCATAATTTTTACTGTGGTATAAATTTTCTTTTGTTATCTTTAATTTAATGACAGGTGAAGTCGCTCAGTCGTGTCCGACTCTTTGCGACCCCGTGGACTGTAACCTACTAGGCTTCTCTGTCCACAGGATTCTCCAGGCAAGAATACTGGAGTGGATTGCCATTTCCTTCTCCAGGGGATCTTCCCGACCCAGGGATCGAACCCGGGTCTCCTGCATTGGAGGCAGACGCTTTAACCTCTGAGCCACCAGGGAAGCCCCAATTTAATGATAAATCATATATAATTATTAATACAAATATTTCCAGTACTAAATTACACTTAATTCTTTATGGTACTTAAGGCAAAGAAGCCCACATTACAATTTTATTTCAAAAAAATTAGATTCACAAAATAATATTCTAGTAGCTTTTTAATTCTAATTTATCTTTAAAATGATAGCTTAAAAGAGAAAAGTAAGCAAGATAAAGGAAATAAATGCTGTTCCCAAAAGAGGATTCATAGTCTCTGTATTTTTTGCTAACACGATATAATAAATTGCTAAGGATTGTAGGAATTACTATATTAACCACATTTAGTAAAAATTTTATCTTACAAAAGCTGAGCTACAGAATGACTCATTTACAAAATGAGTAAAACTTAAGCTCAATTTTATGGATGGTATCTACAATCAGTCTTCCATGGCCAAACTATATATAGGATCTTTTACTAAAATGAATTGCAATAGCAGTATGGAGCTGAAGACTATAAAATGTACAAAATGGAAGGCATATTAAATATGGCAGTACTTCTGAAGCAAATGATATCACTGTTTTTCTTTTTAAGAAACATTACAAAACTTCCCAGAAAGCTTTCTTCCTCATTCTCAGGTTTACAGTTCCCTTAGTTATAAAAGTTTGATGTTATCTAAAATTATATCCATGGTTTATTGATTGTACTCTAATAATGCTTAAGAAGAAAAAAGAAGTTATAATGCTTAAAAGATCAAAACAAAATAAAAATAAAATAAGCAAAGCCAAACTGAGAAGTAAAACTAACCCACTGACACCTACCTTCTGGAAATGCCATTAGCCAGACATTTATGGCTACACGATTTAGAAGAGAGGGGTGATGATGTAGGGGACAAGTTGAGAGGGGCAATCAAACTGTTGATGATTTCAGTCAACTGTGCACTCTGCAAGAAAATAGTAAACTTTTTACTGTTGCTAACAAGAAATACGGTTAAATCTCAGAACTTTAGTGCCTATTAAAGTTTAACCTCTCGTGAAACAAGTAAATGTTTGTTTAGTATATATTTTACTCTATAAAGACAATTTATACCATTACTAATTTTTCCATTTATTATAAATAAATTTACATTTTTAAGTACTCTTCTTTTTCCATATCCGTTTTTGCTCAGTTCCTTTGTCTACTCATCCTATCCTCTAAAACACTGAAATTCAGCTGATACCATCTATAAAATATCTCCTTTGAGGTACCCAAATTAATAATAACAAACTCATAGCTATAATTTATTAAGTGCCAACTATATGCCAGGCACTACATTAAGCACTAAACATAGAATATTGCTAATCTTTACAACTAACCTGAAAAGTAGATAATATTAAAACTACTGATACTACTATTATTAAAATCAATTACAGATGAGGAAGCTGAAGAAAAGATAGATTAAGCAGCTCAATCAAGGATTATAAAATTGGTATGATGTCGAGCTAGGACAACATGGTGCTCTGTGACAACCTACATGGAACGGGATGGGATGGGTGGGAAAGAGGTTCAAGAGAAAGGNAGCCTCCTCCATCCATGGGATTTTCCAGGCAAGAGTACTGGAGTGGGGTGCCATTGCCTTCTCCACAAAGACTACTAATTAGTATGATTTCATTTTACACAGACATATTTATGTATGTGTGTACACACACATATACGTGTATTATCTCTACACATATATGGAGAGAGGTACTTTTGCATATCATATACATATATGTGTGTGCATGTGCAAAACTTCTGGAAGAGTATGGAATGAGATAGAGGGCAGCAAAAGGAGTAGATGACTCAAAGCTTAAGGATTTTCCCCTTTAAGATTTTCTAGAGCTGTGAGGAAATATGGAGCTTTTTAACAGAGATTGGCAACTGCTTAGGACAGAGGTCCCCTGGGAAGAGTCTATGAAAAGAAACAGCAGCCACAAGTAGGGTCTGTGCCTGTGATTGTCATCACGTCCCAAATGATTTTTCCTAACCCTCAATCAGACTCCTGATGGACGTCAGTCCACACCCCTGGGCACGGCCTCCTGGCCCACAGGAATTGGAGCAATGTTGTGGGTGGTGGGCTGCAGACTGGTGGGGAGCAGGGGCGACCTGGCTGCAAACGAGCAAACCATTCCCCACCCGCATGCTCTTCTATGAGGAAAAATGCCTGGCTCGGGCCACCAGGACAATCCTTTCTGGGCTCCAAAACAGGAAGAAATTCACTAAACACAACATTACCAGCACAAGGAGTGGAGAAGGTTTGCCAAGAGCCCAGCCCTGTCCTGACCCGGACAGCAGCTGAGTAGTTGAGAACAGGACCAGGCACAGGATTTCCGAGGCAGAGGGAAAGCCCCACCTGCCTCAGGCGTCCTCTGATGACTGTAAAACAATCGGAACGCAGGCCTGGAGCCCCATTTTACTGATGAAGAAACTGAGGCCCAAGGACACTAAGTCCCTCAGTGAGCCTGTGCCAGGTGTCAGGTCTAGACTTGCCAGAGCCCTGATCCTTAGCTTCCCATGCTCACCCATCATGGCACACGCCTCCCAGAAGAAGCTCAGATGGTGGTGTGGCGGGTGGTGTAGCATTGCTGCTGGTTCTCCTTGGGGATGATGTCCACAGGTGAGTGGGGCTCTGGAAGTCGTCCTTCTGAGATGGGATCTAGACTGACCATCCAGTTTATCAGCTGTGCCACTGACCTACACGTCAGGCAGAAATTTCCCCCTGCCCCTGGCTACAGGGGTATTTGTCTAGTGGCTGTGCTGATAGTCACTGCGCTCTCGCATTTCTGAAGCCTGCCCTGGACCACTGGTCTGACTCTGCTCCAGTCCATTTAGTCTCTCATCATCTGGCAGCCTAGCCTGGGCTTGTTCATAGGACTGGACTGGTTTCCAAGAGAGAAAAATCTACACAGCCTCCCGAGTTCTAGGCTCAGACCTGGCACGATGCCACGTCTGCCACTTTCTGTTGGCTAAAACAGGTCATGAGGCCAACCCAGATACAGGAGGTAGGGGGAAAGGCTTCATCTCCTGATGGCAAGAGCTACAGGATCACTGCAAAGAGGTATATGGTTATAGTGAGAGGAACGATTGTTATGGCAAATAATACAGCACAGCCAGCTTAACACCAGCCCAGTGAGTATCCATGTCGTGCTTCCCCAAGACGGTTCTCAATACTGCCCTCCCCGTCCAACTCAGGTTGCCACACACAGCCTGACCAAGGAGATGGTGGCAGCCAGTCCTCACCCCATCTTCTGCTCCCTGTATCTAATTGGCTGCTTCAATTCTTCCAGAAACTTTAGCCCTCTACATACACACCCAACTGATTGGGGTCAGACAACCCATTGCCTCTGCTTTGAAGGACCTGATCTCAGTTGGATCTCAATCTACTGGCTTGGCCAAAAAGTTCATTCAGGTTTTTCCATAAGACGTAATGGATCAACAGACACAAAAGATAGTATTTTTATTTACTGTACATAAAATAAATAAGCAATGAGGATTTACTATATAACACAGGGAAGTATATTCAAACTCTTAATAACCTATAATGGAAAATAATCTGAATGTTTATTTATATTGTATTTATAATATGTATAGTGGTGGTGACCACTATAGTCGCTAAGTTGTGTCCGACCCTTGTGACCCCATGGACTGTAGCCCACCAGGCTCCTCTGCCCATGGGTTTCTCCAGGCGAGAATACTGGAGTGGGTTGCCATTTCTTTCAACATATGTATATATGTATATACATATACGCTTATGTGGCTCAGAGGTTAAAGCGTCTGCCTCCAATGCGGGAGACTCGGGTTTTTCCAAAGAAATCCCAGGGTTGATCTCCTGACGAGCAATTGTGTTAGAAAACAAGATTTTCCAACCCTAGTATAATGAGTTATTTCTCCACTGATCTCCAGTAGAGAAATAACTCATTATACTAGGGTTGGAAAATCTTGTTTTCTAACACAATTGCTCGTCAGGAGATCAACCCTGGGATTTCTTTGGAAGGAATGATGCTAAAGCTGAAACTCCAGTACTTTGGCCACCTCATGTGAAGAGTTGACTCATTGGAAAAGACTCTGATGCTGGGAGGGATTGGGGGCAGGAGGAGAAAGGGACGACCGAGGATGAGATGGCTGGATGGCATCACGGACTCGATGGACGTGAGTCTGAGTGAACTCTGGGAGATGGTGATGGACAGGGAGGCCTGGCGTGCTGCGATTCATGGGGTCGCAAAGAGTCGGACACGACTGAGCGACTGAACTGAGTATAATGAGTTATCACCCTATAGCTATGTGCCAACGCTTAACATATTATATTTAAATAACTTTAATTATATCACTATTAGACTAGATATACTAAATATTTTAATTGTACTTAATGTCAAATGAGGGGCTTCCCTGGTGGCTCAGAGGTTAAAGCGTCTGCCTCCAATGCGGGAGACCCGGGTTCGATCCCTGGGTTGGGAAGATCCCCTGGAGAAGGAAATGGCAATCCACTCCAGTATTCTTGCCTGGAGAATCCCATGGACGGAGAAGCCTAGTAGGTTACAGTCCACGGGGTCGCAAAGAGTCACACACGACTGAGCGAGTTCACCTTCAATGTCAAATGACCAACTTCAATAACCAATGTCTTAAGAAACTGATATTCTTAAGAAACATATTTAAATAGAACAGTTTACAAAATCCATTCAAAGTCCACTCATACTTCACGTTACCTGTTTTTCTATATTGCGAAGAAGTAGTGTAGGGCTACTTGGTGACATTTCAAAATCTTGTTCTGGTAAAGGATCTTGACTCTCTTGAGGAATCTGGGGAGTCCCAGAAGTGTTTAAGGAAGCTGGTTGGTTTGCAAATTGCACTTGCTTTTTCAATATGTCTTTTGGAAGTCGACATTCTTCTAGGATCACTATCCCCTAGAAAAACAGCAATTAAAGAGTTGCAATGAAAACAAACTGATTGTTGGAAGAACTTTAATGTTACAATGCACATGAACCATGCTTTTTATTATTCCCTGGAAATCAGAAAACAGACAGTTGGAAGTACTAGTTTTTTTTTTTTTTGAAGTGTTAACATTTTAAAAATTGGTTTATTTATTTTAATTGGAGGCTAATTACTTTACAGTATTGTAGTGGTTTTGCCATACGCTGACATGAATCAGTCATGGGTGTACAAGTGTCCCCATCCTGAACCCCACCCGCACCTCCCTCCCCGTCCCATCCCTCAGGGCTGTCCCATCCCTCAGGGCTGTCCCAGTGCACCAGCTTTGAGTGCCCTGTTTCATGGATCAAACTTGGACGGAAGTACTAGTTTAACTCTGTAAAAACGTCACTGATCTAAACTAAAATAACATGTATATGCTTGATGGATTAGCATTGTAAAGTACTGTCATAAATTATATACACGCAATTGCCTTTCTTATTGGTTTTAGTTACTAGCATTAAAAGCATGATACATTCAGAATAAAGAAAAAGTTGGAAGGAATGATGCTGAAGTTCCAATACTTTGGCCACCTGATACAAACAGCCAACTCATTGGAAAAGACCTTGATGCTGGAAAAGATGGAAGGCAGGAGGAGAAGGTGGCAACAGAGGATGAGACAGTGGATGGCATTACCGACTCAATGGACGTGAGTTTGAGCAAACTCCAGGAGACAGTGAAGGACAGGGAAACCTGGAGTGCTGCAGTCCATGGGGTCATAGAGTTGGACAAGACTGAGTGACTGGACAACAACAAATCTCATAAATTAAAATATCAAACTTACAAACATCCAAACAATAATCTAACTTTATATTAACTCCTTTCAGAGCATTCTAAAGAACCCCAAAACTGTTGTGGCCAGCCAGCAACCATGGATAGGACTGTACTATTGAGAGAAAGTACTCTCTAAACTGATCAAGTTCTCTTTGCTTACAGAGTAGACAGATTAATAATATAGACACAAGTTTTCAACTTTAAGGGGTATTTTCTGAAATGTAAGTAACTGGAGAAATGAGTAGGGATCTAGCTGCCTCTGTACTCCCTGCCTACCATTCATACACACACATATTACTCAACTGGCTTGCTGAATTTTTTTCCCCCATTCCCTATCTTCTTCACTCCAACTGTCCTTATCCTAGGTCCCTTAGAAGTAACAAAAAATCAGAGAAAGGGGAAAAAGGAGTGCACAAGTGTCATTTGAATCATTTCATAGTTCTCATCATAGTATTTCTTCCCTTCCTATCCCTTTTATTACACTTGCCCCTGCAAATAATACATATTATGAAACATTTAAGTGTGTGTGTGTATATTGTGTGCATATGTGTATATTACTATTTTTCTGGCAAAATGTCAATAAGTTCCTATAGGCTAGTTGCAAAGGTATTAAATGCCTAATGTGGCTAAAATATTATATTCTTGAAATGAAAATAGACTAAAACAATAATACAAGTGTATAGCATTTCAAGATGGGATAAATTAAATTGCCATGGGCTAGCTTATATCATGTATAAGTGCTATACATAGGGTGGAAACTACTTATAGATTATTTGTTATATATCAGTAATCTTAGTTTACACTATAGTTGAGAGAATATATCACTTTAGAATTAACATATTCAGGTACTGTATTAAGTATCCATTTTAGTATTTTATAGTAATATATTACAAATGATGCTTAGTAAAAGTAACATTTCTTAAACTATACTTTAACAGCACTAGTAACTTTTATAAAGATAAAACTTTATAATCCAACTGTTGATCCTACTTCAATGACTATTTTTATAGAACGCACAAATATGGCTCTCTAGAAATCTCAAGAAATGTATTTAAAAGTAGCTTCTGTTTTACTTGATATTTAAAAAATTAAATTAGATTTGACAGACATAGTATCATCAACCTCAAAAGTTCTTGAAAGTATCTGAAATATCTACCCCCAAATTTGTACAAGTCTCTAGCAGGTTTTTCCACAAGTACCAGTATACAAAAGAAATATAAGTTTTTACTATATTATTTATAATTTCATTTGTTTTTATTACAGTTTATATTATGGGCCAGGCTGCTGTGAATTACCATGACTTTATTATCCCTACTTACAATATTGTTTCTAGGGAAAAAATTGATTCTGAATTTCAAAAGTCCAATTTCCAAACCTTTACAATACTACCTTTTTATAAGCAGCACGCCTGCTATTGTTAATTCAATGAAGAAAAACATTTTAAAAATTTAGCAAGGGAATCACTCATAGCCAACTTCATAATCCATTTTGTTCTCTTAAACTGTTGCCCTGGACAAAACTCTCACAACATAAGAATGGCCCACAATTTTTCTCTGCCATAACCAAGAACAGAGAAGAAAGTAAAGAAGATTAAATCCTCTGGAGATATTGCAGAAGTAAGTTTCTGTTCTTAAAAATCAGGAAAAGAATATATGTGTTGGGTTACCATGATGGTTATTTTACAATGTTTGCTAATCTGAATTTCTTTTTTTAAATCAGGAAAATAGTCTAATGATAGATAAAATAAGGTAAATAAAAAACACAAAATTTCTTTAGAAGGATAAATTGGGTTAACTGAGACAAGTGAAAACTCTAGCATAAGATGAAAGCAAATCAGTTGCTCAAAGATGACAATCATTCCTGATAATAACACTAGAGAGATCCCCATTTCCACTCCCAGATTCCTCATTAGAGATGACATAATGTGAAAATATAAACAATGGCCTCCCGTGGCAGATTCATGTCAATGTATGCCAAAACCAATAGAGTACTGTAAAGTAAAATAAAGTAAAATGGAAAAAAAAATAATAATAATAAAAATAAAAAAAAAAACAAAAATAAAGAGGACTGTAAAAAAAACAAAAAAAAAAACAAAAAAACAATGGCCTCAGTGTAACAGGAGGGAAGCAGGCAGGGCACAACCTTCAAAATAATGACACACCCATAGGACAAGACAAAAATTGGTTAGAACCAACTGGCTCAGACGGTAAAGCATCTGCCTGCAATGTGGGAGACCCAGGTTCGATTCTTGGGTCAGGAAGATCCCCTGGAGAAGGAAATGGCAATCCACTCCAGCACTCATGCCTGGAAAATCCCATGGACGGAGGAGCCTGGTAGGCTACAGTCTATGGGGTCGCAAAGAGTCGGACATGACTGAGCAACTTCACTTCACTTCAACGAGGCCAAAGATGGTAGAATATTTGATTTCCAGTGGAGCTTGGGCCTCTTATATGCTCATGGTAATACATTAGCACGCTAAATGGCACACCCACCATTGCCATGATGGTTCTGAGGTGAACCATGAAAGGTCAAAAAGTGGGCACAGTGCAATTCCTAGAAACCTCCATCCCTTTTCCCTAAATAGTTGGACTAATGCTCCCACATCCTAGCCTATGAAATTACCCAGCCCATAAACACTAACCACATCACATTTCAGGGCCTCTCACCTTCTGAGACGGCCCATACTCTATCTGTAGAGTGTGTTTCTCTCTAAATAATTCCACTTCTTACCTATCACTTTGTCTCTCACTAAATTCTTTCCGTGATGAGACATTAAGTGTCATTAAGTCCTGAGATCAGGTCATTAAGTCCTGAGTGTCATTAAGTCCTGAGATCAGGTGTGATCTCAATTTAAAGACCGTGGATTCAATTCCCAGTCTGGGTTCTGACTAGGTTTTCATCCTGGCCTGTGGGTTCAAGTTCCATCTGAGATGCATGGTTTCATCAGTGACATTTTATATAAAGTCATCAAAACTAATTTTAACCAAAAACTTTAATGAAAAAATTTAAAATAAAACTAATTTTAAGCAAAAACTTAAATGAAAAATTTAAAAATAAAATGTACAATTTAAGATGTGGAAGACCCTATTATAGGATAACATAAGAAATCTAAAAGAGAAGTTATTTAACATAATTTAGCCAGTTTCCCAACTAAGAAAAATTATTTTAAAAATATTAATGTGAAAAGAAGCTACTGTCTAAGTAAAACCTGGAGCAGAGAATAGGAGACATACTGAAGCTGTCATGTTTTCACAAAATTGATGCAAGAACAAGGAAAGGATGTTGCTAATACTGTTCTAAAAATTGAAGCAAAATTTACACCATCTGGACTGTGTCAAAGAATGGGCAATGACACACTCTAGGTCATCTGTCCCTTATTTTACCCTATGAAAACACTGTGTGTTTCCTGACCAGAGATACACAGTAACACTTATTTCAAAAAGCTATTTATAAGGTAGGACACGGAAGCAACGTAGACATCCACTTGCAGATGATAAATAAGGGAGTTAAAGTACATACACACAATGGAATATTACTCAGCTGTAAAAAGGAACACATTTGAGTCAGTTCTAATGAGGTGGATGAAACTGGAGCCTATCATAAAGAGTAAAGTAAGTCAGAAACATAAAGATAAATACTGTATATTAACACATATATATGGGGTTTAGAAAGACGGTAATGATGATCCCACATGTAGGGCAGCAAAGACACAGATGTAAAGAACAGACTTTTGGGCTCAGTGGGAGGAGGTGAGAGAACAGTATTAAAACAGTACATCACCATAGTAAAGCAGATGATGAGCACAAGTTCCATGCAAGAAGCAGGGCACCCAAGCCGGTGATCTGGGATAACCCAGAGGGACAGGGTGGGTAGGGGGGTTCAGGATGGGGGGACATATCTATGCCCGTGGCCAATTCATGTTGATGTATGTGGCAAAAGCCATCACAATATTGTAAAGTAATTATCCTCCAATTAAAATAAATTAATTTAAAAAATAAAAATGCCATTTATAAGACCATCTCAATTTCTTTTCCTTCTCCTTATCTCTAACTGAGAAGGGTTTTTCACCCTTTCAATATACAATAAATAAAAAGTTCTGCTTCACTTACAATGCATTAAACCACTCTTCTCAATTTTTGAACTATAATAATTCAAGAAGATATAAGAGCAAAAAGTTGTTTTGCCTATTCAATGTAAGAGTTAATAAATCAACTAACCTGCACATAAATAAGCAATTAAATATCTTGATTGATTTCTAAGAAAGGTAGGGTGAAACTACCAAAGTAAAGAAATATGTATTTTGATGGCATAATTATAATGACATTTTCCATAAAATAAACATAATCTGACTCTTATAGGAACAAAGGGCCAGACACACACCTAGCTTGAACCAAGAAAAAATTTAAAGCCATATAAAAGCCATATTATTGCTGGAAAGATTTATTACCTTAAAATACTTGACTACAAATAGATATTATATAAATATATAACCAAAATTCAAAAAATGTTTAAACAAGTATAAAGCATTGCTTAGAACACAGAATATTAAAATAACCTTTCTCAAGTCAAAGCAAATTGAACCAGACTGTCTAGATTCAGACATAAAACTTAGTTATCAATTCAACTAGGAAAAATTTTCTTGGAAATTTCCAAATTGCTTTAAACTTGATTTGTTGTTAGAACTCTACTGGCTATAAAAAACACTTGTGACATCTTTTGGAGAAAATGATCAAAGAAGAGAACTTTTTTGGTGACCTTGAAAGGATTGGGAGATAGCCACAATTAAGGCCCAGCTGAAGATGGTTAAAAATGAGAAACAAACTGAACAGGACTTGCATCAAGAAATTATTCCTGAACACAGCTGCGTCAAATTCAACAGACAGAATGGGTAAGCCTAAAGTTTTAAGTCTATGCTTCTATCCACCTGCCTACAAACATCACCACCCAATTTTACAAAATATTAAACAATATTCATGACTTGCCTAGCTTCTTCTCCCATCCCTGAACAACTCATACTTTCTGCTTTTTTGAATACAATACTAATTTGTCATTCCTAAACAGATCATGCTGTTATATGCCTTCAATTCTTTAATATTAATTTATTTATTTTAATTGGAAGCTAATTACAATACTGTGGTGGTTTTTGCCATACATTGACATGAATCAGCCATGAGCATACATGGTCCCCCCATCCTGAATCCCCTCCCACCTCCCTCCCTATCCCATCCTTCTGGGTTGTCCCAGTGCACTGGCTTTGAGTGCTCTGCTTTATGCATTGAACTTGGACTGGTCATCTGTTTCACATATGGTAATATATGTTTCAATGCTATTCTCTCAAATCATCCTACCCTGGCCTTCTCTCACAGAGTCCAAAAGTCTGTTCTTTATAACTGTGTCTCTTTTGCTGTCTCACATATAGGGTCATTGTTACCATCTTTTAAATTTCATATATATGTGTTAATATACTATATTGGTGTTTTTCTTTCTGACTTACTTCATTCTGTATAATAGGCTCCAGTTTCAACCACCTCATTAAAACTAACTCAAATGTGTTCTTTTTAACAGCTGAGTAATATTCCATTGTATATATGTACCACAACCTTCTTAGCCATTTGTCTGCCGATGGACTAATTTAGGTTGCTTCCATGTCCTTGCTATTGTAAACAGTGCTGCGATGAACATTGGGGTACACATGTCTCTCTCAGTTCTGGTTTCCTCAGTGTGTATGCCCAGCAGTGGGATTGCTGGGTCATATGGCAGTTCTATTTTCAGTTTTTTAATGCCTTCAATTCTTTAAGGAATTCCTTTTTCAGTTACATAGGTTCATTAAGCAAATTACTATTTATCTTCCAAAGTCATACTAAAGCATCACCTGTTTACTGATGTTTTCTCTGATCTGCACACCCTTAAAGACAGAGTAAGCACTCTCTCTATGCCACATCTAAATCCCATGGATGGAGAAGCCTGGCAGGTTGCAGTCCTTGGGGTCACTAGGAGTCGGACACAACTGAGTGACTTCACTTTCACTTTTCAATTTCATGCATTGGAGAAGGAAATGGTAATGCACTCCAGTGTTCTTGCTTGGAGAATCCCAGGGACAGTGGAGCCTGGTGGGCTGCCATCTATGGGGTTGCACAGGGTCGGAGACGACTGAAGCAACTTAGCAGCAGCAGCAGCAGCATCATATCTTATTAAAACCACATATCATTCGACATATTGTATTATATTGAAATCAACTATATTTTACATGCTCTACCTCTCCTACCAGAATATAAACTCACGATAGAATTTAAAACTCAATAATCGTTATTGACATGCAGACCCTAGGTGGGGTTAGGCTAACTCCATGGTTTGAGGACTCTATTTCCTTCCCTTCTCAGCTTTTTTTGTTTCAGACCAGCCAGCATCAACCTTACAATATTATCTCCATTATGTCCAGTTTCACTATGTAGAATATGGTTTCTCACAAAACCAAAGGTAGAAATTTTTTTGTTTTTAGATTCCACATACAAGTGATATAATAAAGTATTTGTCTTTCTCTGTCTGGCTTACTTCATTTTGTATGATAATCTCTATGTCTATCCTTGTTGCTGCAAATTGCGTTATTTCATTATTATTCATTAAAATAATACAAATAAACTCATATATAAAATAGAAATAGACCCACAGACGTAGATAAACTTATGGCTACCAAAAGGGAAAGGGGGAGGGATAATTCAGTTTGGGGTTAACATATACACACTACTATACATAAAATAGTTAATCAACAAGGACTTATGTATAGCACAGGGAACTATATGGAATATTTTGTAATAAGCTATAAGGAAAAAGGATCTGAAAAAATAGATGTATATGTATGTATAACTGATACACTTTGTTGTACAGCTGAAACTACACAACATTGTTAATCAACTACACACCAATATAAAATGCAAATTTTAAAGAATATGTTGGAATCAGTAGCATGGGGAAAGGGAATTGGATCAGGAAGGACTATACAAATATTCTAGCTGTAAAGTAATGCTTTATTATTCTAAAAACTACACCCAAAGTAGTAAAAATTTTATATTTGATAAATTTGGGGGTGAGTACACAGGTATTCATTATATTGCTTTCTAGAATTTTTTTATGCATTTATAATTTTTCTTGAAACAAAAAATTCTAAAGAGATCTCAATAAGATACACTCAGAATTTCACACAAGTTAAAATAAATGCCAACAAAGTCAGGCTTATAAAAAATGTATATCATTTGCATTAACTGGAATCCAGTAAAGAAATTCTTTAACTGCTTGATATGATAAAATGATTGTGATAAATTCTAAAAATAGTTTCAACTTATAGAATATATCAAATCTTAAAACATTACATTTTTATGAAGCCTAGTAACAATTATTTTATGTGGAGAGGTGAGAAGAAACTAAAACCAGTATTTTTTTTAAAAAACAGAAGAACACACAATACCTTGGAGGCACGAATCTGCCTGTGAACATCTGTTAGTTGTTGAATTTTGTATTCTAGCTCTGAAATCTGGGCTTGAAGCCATGTCCATCGGCTGCCAACTCTTGCTCTGTCTACAAGCCACTTCCATTCAGTACTACAGTTACTGTGAACAAGACAAACACAGCTAGTTAAAGCACAAAGACAGTTAGGTTTTCACACAGATTGCTTAATAACTTCCTTGACTCTTGTCATACAATCCCAAATTTCTTTACAAAGCATCTAATTACATTAAAGAAGGGTACATCAATTTTTCAAATGTTTTATTTTCTTATCTTTCTATCCCACAAACACCTGTTTTCATTCAATATTGTGTACCTAGTAGGATAATCTCCTTGTTATTTAATATTTTATTAATGGTCAAGGGCTGAAACAGAAGTAGATCAGCAAAGGAAAAGAAACAAAAATGTCAGTACTAACACCATGCAAAAACTGTTACATGAGCCTCAGGTATCAAGTGTAGGACAAGTCATTTGAACTGTACTACATCTAAATCCATGTAACAAACCACACAGTACTCAGTTTTACTATACATAATCTTCATTTGCTAAAATAGGAATCAATATTTTTAAATGCCCCAAATTATCAAAAACAGGAACACTGCTACATACAAATATATAAATCTTGAGATGTTAATTAAGATAAAGTTTGTTAAAAACTTCATTCCTAGGATTCATAGTTCAGAAATGACAAAAAATTTATATCAAGTCTTTCTTTCATGAATATTTGAAAATGAGATTTGAATCTTATCTCCTTTATCTTTTGGCAAAAGCAGTGCTCTAATCCACAGTTTGTAAGATTACAAATTAATTACTTTATGAAAATATTTCAACCATTCCAACTAGAAAACAATCACAGTTCATGGTGGGGAGGAGAGACAGGGTCTTTGTGTGCATTTTGGATAATTAATTAGGAGCTTCATCTTGCCAAGGAAGAAACTGAAGACAGTATAACAGAAGAAATTGAAACTACAACTGAAGGGCAATAACTACTTAATGGCAAATCACAAACTTCATGAAAAACGTCTAAAAATTGCATTTATTGTCAAAACCCATTGAAGGCACAACACTGAAAGTGAACCCTATTGTAAACTACGGACTTTGAGTGATAAAGATGTGTCAGTGTAAGTTCATAGATTTTTATACAAACACTACCTTTATGCAGTATGTTGACAATAAGGGAAGCCATATCTGTGCAGGGACAGGGGATATATGGGAACTCTGTATTTTCAACTCAATTTTGCTATAAATCTAAAACTTCTCTAAAGATTAAACTCTATTTTTATACATATAACCATAAAGAAATATCTTTCATATAAACTTTAGCCAGGGAAAACTTTTAACAGATCATTTCTTGTCAGAGAAACAGAATTATTATAACTCTACTACATAGAGTTTATTATAACAGGTTTTTATTATACCAGTGTTCTCAAAATGCTTTTTTTTTCCAGATTCTAATTATGTATACAATGTGACTGCAGAGACTGACATATAAATTAGCACTTCTTTTGGTATTATCCATTTATAGTTACTACTGTGATTCTGCAAATGTGACACTTTAAAATCACATTTTCATAACTATAGGCAAACTAAAAATGCCTTTTCAAAATAAATATTATCTATGAATAGTGTAATAATACTAACTGCCATTCATGAAAGAAGTGAAGAAGGCAAGGACCGTATCATGCAGTAGTCACACAGGTGAGGGTAAAGTGCTGGGTTTTATGCCAAAAGGAAGTTATTCACAAGATAGTAATACAATTTTTTTTCTGAGCACTCAAGCTGCTAGGTAGATAATGTACTGGAATATGAGAATAAATAAGGAAACCAATTAGGACACCATTTATAAAACCATTTATAATAATCTAAATGAGGTACAGATAATGTGATCTCTAAATATTTCATGTGCTGTCCTACATATCCCAGCCTTCACTGCACTTAGGTTGGAGCCAAGGTTGGAGCCAAGGTTGGAGCCAAGGTTGGAGCCAAGGTTGGAGCCTTCACTGCACTTAGGTTGGAGTCTGACCAACAGACTGTGAACAAAACTGATGTAGTTATTCCCAGTCCACCTGATCACCTAGAGCTATATAGTGCAGATATGACAGCTACAAGATGGAAGAGGGTCATAGCTCACACCACACTGGACTTCATGTAAGCCACTGTAAACTTTTGCTGTGCTAAATTACTGAGATTAGAAGGTTAATTTGTTACTCCAGGGCTTATTCTGACTAAAACACAGAATAAAATATGAAAATGAGGTGAGAGATAAAGAAGAAATGAAGACTAGAGGATGGATTCAAGATTGATTTAAAGTGTATAGGTCTTGAAGAAGTATGATGAAGTAAGCATGGGGAAATCAAAGATGATCTTAAGCATTCTTTCATTAAATTTTATTCCAGTCAGAAAATTTTCCTATAAAATGCAACTTTGTTTGGTAATCAAACTGATTATTAGCTCATGGAAAAACAGAGAAAAATAAAAATTTATGGAGTTGATGTTAGCCCATGGTCGTGGTGGTGACCAGTTGCAAAGTCGTATCTGACCCTTGCGACACCATGGACTGTAGCCTGCCAGGCTCCTCTGTCCATGGAATTCTCCAGGCAAGAATACTGAAGTGGGTTGCCATTCCCTTCTCTAGAGGATCTTCCTGACCCAGGGATCGAACCCAGGTCTCCTGCACTGCAGGCAGATTCTTTATTGCCTGAGCTAGCAGGGAAGCTCTTCTGCTTCTGTTAGGTCCATAATATTTCTTTCCTTTATCATGGCCATCCTTGCATGATATGTTACCTTGATCTCTCCAATTTTCTTGACGCGATCTCTAGTCTTTCTTATTCTATCATTTTCCGCTATGACTTGCACTGTTCACCTAAGAAGGCTTTCTTACCTCTCCCTGCTATTCTCTGCAACTCTGCCTTTAGTTAGGTTTATCTTTCCCTTTTATTTTTCTCCTTTTCTCAGCTATTTGTAAAACCTCCTCAGGCAACCACTTTGCCTTCTTGCATTTCTTTTCCTTTGGGATGGTTTTGGTCACCGCTTCCTATACAATGTTGCAAACCTCCATCCTTAATTCTTCAGGCACTTTATCTACCAGATTCTTTCCCTTGACTCTATTCATCACTTCCATTAGATAATTATAGGGGATTTGATTTAGGTCATATCAGAATGGCCAAGAAGTCAATTCCTTGGTCAGAAGACCCTGGTGGGCTACAGTCCATGGGGTCACAAAGACTCGGATTCGACTGAGCACACATACAATAGCTTATGTAACTTACAGTGTAACAAATCATAACAAAGACAGCAAAAGAGACACAGATGTGTAGAGGGGACTTTTGGACTCTGAGGGAGAGGGAGAGGGAGATGGGAGAGGGAGAGGGAGATGGGAGATGGGAGATGGGAGAGGGAGAGGGTGGGATGATTTGGGAGAATAGCATTGAAATATGTATACTATCATGTAAGAAACGAATCACCAGTCTATGTTCGATGCAGGATGCAGGATGCTTGAGGCTGGTGCATGGGGAAGATCCGGAGGGATGATGTGGGGTGGGAGGTGGGAGGGGGGGTTCATGTTTGGGAGTTCATATACACCTGTGGTGGATTTATGTCAATGTATGCCAAAACCAATACAGTACTGTAAAGTAAAATAAAGTAAAAATAATAATAATAAAAAAAAGAAATTAAAAAGAATGTGAAGCATACCCAGCGTCTAGACTCCTCAGTTAGCATTAAGCTTGGTCTGTCAGACCACAAAGAATTTGACTCCCTACATCTCTCTGGAGTAGGTTGAACTGATCACAAACCACCACATGCCTTCATCTTCGCTGGAAATAGAAGGTCCTACTTCTAGTGATGATCAGGGCAAACACATCCATGAGTGGACCTGGGCAGTGAGACTGGGCAGTCAGTCCTCAGAAAGGCAGTATAAGCCTTCAACCCTCATCTTTGCTTATTTGCAGTCACCATTTAAGTTACTGATGGAAATAAATACAAGCTGACTAACCCAAGTCGTTTTGAGTACAATACCTACTGGTACTAACTTCTGCTTAACATCAGGAATCTATATCATTTTTTTGCTGTTACATCACTGTTTTAACCCTGAAATAGTTTGTTCCTCAGAATAAGACAGTGCTTTCTCATATTACACTTTAAGTTACCAAGACTTAAAGACAAACTTGTATAAATTAATCTTGCCTATAATAGAGTCTGTTAGCTTAGTAATAAAAATGAGTTAACTATGATTTAAAAAAATAAAGAAGATCCAACTATAAAATAATTACAATTCCAAGAATAATAAGATTTATCCTGGGAAAAAAATACATAGAATTAGGCCAAACTTCTCTGCTGTCTGCATACCTAGGAAGAACTTAGCCTTTCCTGGAATTTCATTCCTTTAGATGAAGGAATAGCAAACTTTCTGTAAAGAGAGAGACATGACATATTTGTTTTATGGGCACATGGTCTGTTTAATAACTGCTCAACTCTGCTGTCATAGCATGAAAGCTGCCATAAATGAAAGGGTTTAACCATGTATCAATAAAACTTTGTCTCCAAAAATAGACAATAAGCCAGATTTGGTGCATGGGCTATAGTCTTCCAATCCCTGATATAGAACATATTTTCATATGACTTCCCTTAATGAAATGTCTTTTAAAATCTTTTGTTCATATTTAATTAGCTATCTTATTCATATAAGACTATAAGCTATATATAAGTATATACGCATCGTAAATACTTACAGCTCCCAATCTGTAGCTTGCCTTTCATTTTCCTACAGGTGTCTTTTGAGCAGCAAAAGATTTTAATTCTGATGCAGCCTAATTTTTCAAATGTTCCTTTATGGAAAGTTCTTTCTTATGTCCTAAGAAATATTTGCTTAACACAAAGTCATAATAATTTACTCATGTTTCTAAAATATCAAAGAGTTTTTACAGCTTTAACTTCTAGATCTATAATCCAATTCAAGTCAAGCTCTGTATATTGTATGAGCTTTGGTCCAGATTCATTATTTTCTATAGGATATCTAGTTCCTGAATCATTTGTTGAAAAGATTCTATAATCCTTTAATAGAAAAAAAAAAATCTATCCTAGAATAGATAAAAAGACTACCCATATGAATACTATAGCTGTATATATACTTACATATACACAGAGAACCCTTAGGATATCTTTCCATCATCTACCTACATACCTACCTACCTGTGTCAACACCATGACCCAGTATCACACTATCATTGTAGTTTAGTGTAATTCTTAAAATCCAATAAATTCTCCAACTTTGCTCTTTCCCAATATTGTTTTGACAATTCTAAATTTGAGAATCAGCTTGACAGTCTCTTTAAATAAATGACCAGCATTTTGAATAGGACTGCATTGCATCCATAGATCTATTAGTGGAGAATTAATATCTTAACAACACTGAATCTTCTGATCACGTATAAGGTATTATTTCTGCTTATTCAGATACTGGTCATTCCTCTCAGCTATGTTGTATACAGTTTTAAAATTTTATCTCTATGTATTTCACGTTTATCAGTTCAGTTGCTCAGTTGTGTCTGACTCTTTGCGACCCCATGGACTGTAGCACACCAGGCTTCCCTGTCTATCACCAAACTCCTGGAGCTTGCTCAAACTCATGTCCATCAAGTTGGTGATGCCATCCAACCATCTCATCCTCTGTCATCCCCTTCTCCTCCTGCCTTCAGTCTTTCCCAGAGTCAGGTTCTTTTCCAATGAGTCAGTTCTTTGCATCAGGTGGCCAAAGTATTGGAGTTTCAGCTTCAGCATCAGTCCTGCCAATGAATATTCAGGACTGATTTCCCTGAGGATTGACTGGTATGATCTCCTTGCAGTCCAAGGGACTCTCAAGAGTCATCTCCAACACCAGTTCAGAAGCATCAAATCTTTGGAGCTCAGCTTTCTTTATAGTCCAACTTTCACACCCATACAAGACTACTGGAAAGTAGTCTTGTACTGGCAAAGTAATGTCTCTGCTTTTTAATATGCTGTCTAGGTTGGTCATAGCTTTTCTTCCAAAGATCAAGCTTCTTTTAACTTCACTGCTGCAGTCATTGTTCATGCTTATGGATGCCAGTATGTAGCATTCATAAATTGTTTGGATGTCAGAATATAAAAATATAGTTGACTTTTTTATGGTGACCTGATATCCTTTGATGCTGTCAAATTCACCTAGAAGAGTTTTAGTACCTTCCTCATAAAGTCCTTAGGATTTTCTATGTATTACTAAATCATGTCACCTGCAGAGAGTTTTACTTTTAATTGTATTCCTTTTATTATTTTTATCTTACTGCACTGGCTATGAATTCCTGTATAATGTTAATTATAAGCTGTGTAAGTGGACACTCTTACCTTCTTCCTAATCTTATAGAGAAAGCATTCAGTCTTTTATTACTAAATGTAATGTTAGCTACAGATGTTTTATAAGTGTCCTTTATCAGAATGAAGAAGTTTCTGTCTATTCTGGGTCTGCTGTGAGTTTTTATCATGAGAAGGTTTGAATTTTGTCAAATGCATCTGGTCAAGAGGGAGGCTTATGCCATAAACTTTACACTATCTTTCTTTTCTAATGTAAGAATCTGTAACTTTAAACTTTTGTCTAAGCACTTCTTTAGTAATCCAATAGCTGTATGCACAGCTTAGTATTTAACAAAGGTCTCAAGAGGACTACATGAAGATTTATGATGCTCTTTCTTTGAGTACTTAAATCCATCTTCTTTAGTATTCTGATCTAATGATTACAGCTATCTCAGCTATTTCAGTCAAGCAAGACCACTGTGCTCTATTTGGCTTTCCTTTCTCTGCACCAGATATTTAAAAATGCCTCTAGGCAGAAAACAAAGGCAATTAAAGGGCTCACCTCACCTGTTTCTTTTTTCTCAGGAATCACTGACTCTGACCTTTGCTGCTTTATATCAATTTTCTGAAAATAATGACTTTCATATATTTCTGTCTCATGTCCCAGACATTTACAGTCAAAGAGAACAAACAGTATCAGTAATGCCACTCCATCACGGCTAGAAATCAAAGAACTGTTTTAATATGTGTTTGTGTGTCATCTCTCTAAACTGTTTCTGTTTTGTTTCAAATATTTCATACTCAGAATTTCATTGCCTTTAAAAAAATAAAAAGCAGGGACTTCCCTGGTGATCCAGTGGCTAAGACTTTAAGCTCCCAATGCAGGGGGCCCAGGTTCCTCCCCCGGTCAGGAAGCTAGATCCCACATGCTACAACTAAGATCCAGTGCAGCCAAATAAAAAATAAGTAAATATTAAAACAAACAAGCAAAACTACAGTTGCAGGTTAAGACCAGAATCTTAACAACAACAAAAAACATTAAAATCGATTCACAGGTTTCTTTTGGGGGTGTTCCTGGACTATTTCAAGTAAGCAGAGCTGTTTATCCACCATCTATCTACCTTTCAACTGTGGCTCAGAGGTTAAAGCATCTGCCTGGAATGCAGGAGACCCGGGTTCGATATAAGGAAATGACAACCCACTCCAGTACTCTTGCCTGGAGAATCCCATGGAGGGAGGAGCCTGGTAGGCTACAGTCCATGGGGTAGCAAAGAGTCGGACACGACTGAGCGACTTCACACACAAACAAGAAATAGTTAAATTATGTTTGAGCCACTACAGTTTTAAGTCTCTCTTATAGTTTAGACTTATGCTAAATGCTACAGAAATTCTTATGACCAAGAGTGATTATAAGATAAACCCAAAGCATGTGTATTAACTGTATAACATGGTAGATACAAAGCAGATAGGAAAGAGACAAAGGTTGATGATCCTTTTTTACTTCACTATACCATATACACTACCTTGGCAAAATATCATTTAAAAAGAGACCCAAGTGCCTAACAAGACAATAGTTCTAGTAAAAGCAGCCAGAAAAAGTCATAATGATGTAATGTAGTGACGGTTCCTTGGTGTTTTAATCCTCATAAACAAATCAATTTAGGCAAGAATTAGTTCATTTGCAAGAGAAAAAAAAAGAATACAACTCTGCTTAGGGAGGCTGTCTCTGACTACAGCCTACTTCTAACTTAATGAATAATCCAAGAATACAGGGCACCTTGAAGGAATAGAAAATCCAGTTGCTTCTCTGCTGCTAACAAAAACAGAAAAATGTATAACAACAACAACAAACTGTATTCCAACAATCTCTCTTAAGAGTTCCAGCCACATAATGGGAGCCAGCCTAGGAGCAAAAAGTCAGATTAATCCCTCATCAAATGTACTGTTTCAGGTGGCCACAAGGTCGCAGTCATTAAGATGAGGGAGAGGTGGATGGTCTGAGGAAAATAACTAACTAGTCTGTAGGCTAAGCAACTATGAGCAAGGGAGATTTTTGGTTTTGATATTTTTACATACAGCTGACTGGAGGCAAACAATTAAAAACTACATTTTTGAGGCAACTCTATTAGCAAAAAGACCCCACTAGTTACCATACTCTCCCCAGAAAGTCCAAATTTGTACCAATAGGACACAGGATGAGAATCCAGTGCAGCCTCCAATAAAGGCACACTCTCTAGCACCCATTTCAGATGGGTGTTCAGGCTTCCCAAGTGGCGCCAGTGGCAAAGAACTTGCCTGCCAATGCCAGAGATGCCAGAGATGCCAGAGATGCGAGTTTGATCCCTGGGTTGGGAAGATTCCCAGGAGAAGGAAATGGCAACCCACTCCAGTATTCCTGTCTGGAAATCCCATAGACAGAGGAGCCTAGAGGGCTACAGAACATGGGGTCGCAAAGAGTTGAACACGACCGAGCTGCACACACACACAGAGATATAGACACAAAGGATGATGGGTAAGGAATAAGTCCCAAAAAGCAAAGTCAGGGGCTGTGGAAAACAGAGGACAAAGGAGCTTCTCTCAGAGAGCAAAATTAGGTTCCTATCAAGACCTTACTGCACTTCCAAAGTAAGAAGTCTTACTAATTATTGTAAGAACCAGCAACTATCATGTGTATCCTATCCTTCCCTCTTCCTAGTATTTTACTGTAGCTTTCCTGTCCCTACTTCAACACACATATAAGAAACAAGAAGGCAAGAGGGTTAAGAAACTTGTCCATGGGCTTAGAGCTTACCACAAATAAGGAACAACATCTGGACCCAAAGGAGAGGACTTTATTCTACCTGCTGAATGTGGCTTTGAATCACAATCTTAATATATTGTACAATTCTGTCCAGAAATCTGGAAAAACTCAATTTGTCAATGATCTAAACAGATTTTTCAGTATTAGTTTTAAATAATTCATACACTGGACTGGCATATTTAGTCTTGTTCTCCTACCATCTATCATCCCCTCCCCCAGTCAAAGAAAGGAAGAGAGAAAAATTAGAGAGGGTGAAGAGTACTAACACGTTCTATCAGTACCACCACCTCTTCTCTTGTATGAAAGGAATTTTTAAAGTTAATAGTTTGTTAAATTGTCTTCTCTGTGCTTTAAAAATCCTTGCATAATGTCAAACATTAACAATTAGGAACATACAAATTAATACATCGGTGATTAATGACTTTTAAACTAATAAAACATATTTGCTAAAGAACAGTCTGAAGTCATGCATGTGATCAGTTCAACAAGCACTGTGTGTGTGTGTGTTTGCACATGTGTACACACACGTTTATATGTGTGCACAATTCTTTTGTATAGGAAGCCAGGACATGGTATAATGTTACCAAACTATACACTGCATAAACGCCTGGATGAAAGGGCAAGCAGCCTGCCCACCAGAGGACCAAAACCCAGCTCCACCAATGCAGGCGATACTAGCCTGGGACCAGCTGGACCTGGCTGCTGAGAGGGGAGTGCACTCCTCGGACACTGCACTGTTTCCCACAAAGGGTCTCTTCTCCAAGGTCAAGATACACAACCAACCTACCACATACATAAAAACACAAATAGCAATTCACTCAAAATGAGGTGACAGAGGAAGATGTTTCAGATGAAGGAACAAGATCAAACCACAGGAGAACAAAGTGACATGGATACAGGCAATCTAACTGAGAAACAGTTAAGAGTAATGATCATAAAGAAATTGGGAGGAGACTAGATGCACAGAGCAAGAAATTATAAGTTGTTAACAAACAGAAAACATAAAGAATGATTTAACAGAATGGAAGGATACAATAGTTGAAATGAAAAATACACTAGAAGGAATTGATACTAGACTAAATGAAACAGAACAGATTAGTGAGATGGTAGACAGAGCAGTGGAAATCACTGCCACGGAACAGAAATGAAAAAGAATGAGAGGAAATGAGGACGGTTTAAATGAACTCTGAGATAACACCAAGTCCCTGATGTTCAAGCTGGTTTTAGAACAGGCAGAGGAACCAGAGATCAAATTGCCAACATCTGCTGGATCATGGAAAAAGCAAGAGAGTTCCAGAAAAATATCTATTTCTGCTTTATTGACTATGCCAAAGCCTTTGACTGTGTGGATCACAATCAACTGTGGAAAATTCTGAAAGAGATGGGAATACCAGACCACCTAACCTGCCTCTTCAGAAATCTGTATGCAGGTCAGGAAGCAACAGTTAGAACTGCACATGGAACAACAGACTGGTTCCAAATAGGAAAAGGAGTACGTCAAGGCTGTATATTGTCTCCCTGCTTATTTAACTTATATGCAGAGTACATCATGAGAAACGCTGGACTGGAAGAAACACAAGCTGGAATCAAGATTGCCGGGAGAAATATCAATAACCTCAGATATGCTGATGACACCACCCTTATGGCAGAAAGTGAGGAGGAGCTAAAAAGCCTCTTGATGAAAAGGGCACAATACAGGTCACATTACTAACCTATGAAGTCAGCAGATTTATTTAAAAAAAGGGAGCTTTTCCCCTCTTGAATGATCTGGTGATGTTCATACCAATTGACTTATAACAATTTTAACTTTCTTTCTAGTTTGTGTCCTATTAATGGTGTCTTGATTCAATCAGATACATTAAACATTATAAACTACAATTCAAGACTCTTAGGATGAATAGAATATGCTCATTTCTGTTCAAATAAGAAAAATAAAATATGGTACATTTGTAATTGTATTAATACATATTTGCCAACAAAGGTCCATCTAGTCAAAGCTACGGTTTTTACAGTAGTCATGTATGGATGTGAGAGTTGGACTATTAAGAAAGCTGAGCATTGAAGAATTTGATCCTTTTGAACTGTGGTGTTGGAGAAGACTCTTGAGAGGCCCTTGGATTGCAAGGAGATCCAACCAGTGCATCCTAAAGGAAATCATTCCTGAATATTAATTGGAAGGACTGATGTTGAAGCTAAAACTCCAATGTTTTGACCACGTGATTCTAAGAACTGACTCATTCGTAAAGACCCTGATGCTGGGAAAGATTGAAGGTGGGAGGAGTAGGGGATGACCAAGGAGATGGCTGGATGGCATCACCGACTCAATGGACATGAGTTTGAGTAAACTCTGGGAGTTGGTGATGGGCAGGGAGGTTTGGCGTGCTATAGTCCATGGGGTTGCAAAGAGTCAGACACGACTGAGTGACTGAACTGAATTGAACTGATACATGTTACCATGCTTGTTGAGAATAATTCTGATAGGAGGAGAGAACTTCTATTTTGACTAATTGCCAATGAGAAACAAATTCTAAACTTACGGTCTTATATTAACTTGTTTGGTGTGAAACAATTGTCCACAGACTGCCTTCTAGCTCTGTGCATTTCAAAACCGTGTTTTTCCTGTGCTTACCCATATACTACAAGGGGCGTATGCCATAGAACATAATAGTATCATGAAATAACTTGTCGTTCTGATCTTCCTGAAGGGATGCTAGGAGAATCAGTGCAGTGGGTGAATGGAACATTTGCAGAAACCATTCCTTCACTAAGTTCACTAGCAATAATATAACTGTTCATGCATGTGACTGTAACCCACAAAAATATATCCTACTAACACAAACTAAATGCATTCTCAAAGGAATGCCCCTTTGTAGACTAACCATGAAAACATTAATTGCTATTCCAGTGTCACTAAACACAAAGGGAAACCATGAGTTGGAATGGAGAAATTTAGCAAACTTGAGGGACTGTAGTTGACATGCTTTACTTTTGCAAATTATACAAAGACCTGTGACCAAGAAGTACATGGTGAGGACTTCTCTCAGGGCCTGGCTGGGTTTAGTGTAAGTCAAGGGTCCTGCAGTTTAAGTTTCTTTGGCCTCATGATACATCATATATGTAAATTTTCACCTTTGCTGAAAATTCTTTCATCTTTTAGCTTTTAACTTTCATCTGAGTAATAGGATGGATAATGTCTCATGAGACAATGTGGACCAATTCTAGTCAGAAAGATCAGAGGGGACTGTATTGACAACAGTGGCAGGAATAATGCTCTGGTCAGAGGATTTTTTGAGGTTAAAACAAAGTGTCATTTCTTTCATGACACCATCTCCTACAGCCAACTCTGTATCTTTATTTTCTTTTCACCACATTATAAGCAAGACTGTGGGTCCTGGGCCCCTTTTGCCCCTAGGAAGAGCATAACTATTTGTCTCTGCTTTGTTTTACTCTTTTTGAAGTTTATGGTATCAAATTTTTTATTTAAATAACTCTTAGAATTTATTTTCATGTGTAACCTGATTTTTATTGAGAAGTGTATTATACACAGGTACACAGATATAGTGGCAGCTATGCAATGGCGCAGGAGCAGCCAAGTAGAGCTACCCCACCTCTAAGGAGTGGCCAGGAGGAACTGTCCCACGCCGGAGGAGCTACCTCACTTCCAAGGTAAGGAGCAGCGGCTATGCTTTGCTGGAGCAGCCATGAAAAGATACCCCATGTACAAGGTAAGAGAAGATGGCAGGCACTGAGAGAGGGCATCAGAGGGCAGATGTTCTGAAGCCACAATCACAGACAACTAGCCAATCATATCACATGGACCACATCTCCTGAAGGCAAAAAAACAGGAATTCATGAAAGAAGAACTCCCAGGTCAGTAGGTGACCAACATGCTACTGGTGATCAGTGGAGAAATAACTCCAGAAAGAATGAAGGGATGCAGCCAAAGCAAAAACAACATCCATTTGTGGATGTGACTGGTGATAGAAGCAAGGTCTGATGCTGTAAAGAGCAATATTGCCTAGGAACCTGAAATGTTAGGTCCATGAATCAAGGCAAATTGGAAGTGGCCAAACAGGAGATGGCAAGAGTGAACATCAACATTCTAGGAATCAGCAAACTAAGATGAACTGGAATGGGTGAATTTAACTCAGATGACCATTATATGTACTACCGTGGGCAGGAATCCCTCAGAAGAAATGGAGTAGACATTATGGTCAACAAAAGAATCTGAAATGCAGTACTTGGATGCAGTCTCAAAAACGACAGAATGATTTCCAAGGCAAACCATTCAATATCATGGTAATCCAAGTCTATGCCCCAAAGAGTAACACTGAAGAGGCTGAAGTTGAATGGTTCTATTAAGACCTACAAGACCTTTTAGAACTAACAGCCAAAAAAAGATGTCCTTTTCATTATAAGGGACTGGAATGCAAAAGTAGGAAGTCAAGAAACAGCTGGAGTAACAGGCAAATTTTGACTTGGAGTACAGAATGAAGCAGGGCAAAGGTTAATAGAGTTCTGCCAAGAGAATGCACTGGTCATAGCAAACAAACTCTTCCAATAACACAAGAGGAAACTCTACACATGGACATCACCCAATGGTCAACACTGAAATCAGATTGATTATAGTCTTTGCAGCCAAAGATGGAGAAGCTCTATGCAGTCAGCAAAAACAAGACCAGGAACTGACTGTGGCTCAGATAATGAACTCTTTATTGCCAAATTCAGACAACTTGAAGAAAGTGGGGAAAACCACTAGACCGTTCAGGTATGACCTATATCAAATCCCTTATGATTATACAGTGGAAGTGAGAAATAGATTTAAGGGACTAGATCTGATAGACAGAATGCTTGATGAACTATGGACAGAGGTTCGTGACATTCATCACGAAGACCATCCCCAAGAAAAAGAAATGCAAAAAGGCAAAATGGTTGTCTGAGGAGGCCTTACAAATAGCTGTGAAAAGAAGAGAAGCCAAAAGTAAAGGAGAAAAAGAAAGATATACCCATTTGAATGCAGAGTTCCAAAGAATAAGGAGAGATAAGAAAGCCTTCCTCAGCAATCAACAAAGAGAAATAGAGGAAAACAATAGAGTGGGAAAGACTAGAGATTTTTTCAAGAAAATTAGAGATACCAAGCAAACATTTTATGCAAAGATGGGCTCAATAAAGGACAGAAATGGTGTGGACCTAACAGAAGCAGAGGATATTAAGAGGTGGCAAGAATACACAGGACTATACAAAAAAGATCTTCATGACCCAGATAATCACGATGGCGTGATCACTCATCTAGAGCAAGACATCCTGGAATGTGAAGTGGACCTTAGGAAGTATCAGTACGAACAAAGCTAGTGGAGGTGATGAATTCCAGTTGAGCTATTTCAAATCCTAAAAGATGATGCTGCGAAAGTTCTGCGATTAATATTTCAGCAAATTTGAAAAACTCAGCAGTGGCCACAGGACTGGAAAAGGTCAGTTTTCATTCCAATCCCAAAGAAAGGTAATGCCAAAGAATGCTCAAACTACCACGCTATTCACTCATCTCACAGGCTAATAAAGTAATGCTCAAAATTCTCCAAGCCAGGCTTCAGCAACACATGAATCGTGAATTTCCAGATGTTCAAGCTGGTTTTAGAAAAGGCAGAGGAACCAAAGATCAAATTGCCAACATTCACTGAATCATTGAAAAAAGAAGAGAGTTCCAGAAAAACATCTATTTCTGCTTGATTGACTATGCCATAGCTTTTGACTGAGTGGATCACAATAAACTGTGGAAAATTCTGAAAGAGATGGGAATACTAGACCACTTGACCTGCCTCTTGAGAAGCCTGTATGCAGGTCAGGAAGCAACAATTAGAACTGAACATGGAACAACAGACTGGTTCCACATAGGAAAAGGAGTACATCAAGGCTGTATATTGTCACCCTGCTTATTTAACTTATATGCAGAGTACATCATGAGGAACACTGGACTGGAAGAAACACAAGCTGGAATCAAGATTGCCGGGAGAAATATCAATAACCTCAGATATGCAGATGACACCACCCTTATGGCAGAAAGTGAAGAGGAACTAAAAAGCCTCTTGATGAAAGTGAAATAACTCGTCAGGAGTAGATAAAGTGGAGCAATGACAAGGACCAGATCAAAAGGGCCTTTTATGTCATCCTAAGGAGTTTGTACTTTATTCCAAAAGCCAGTAAAGAATTTAAGTCTTACTGATTGACATCTAATACAGTGCAGTAAGACTATGCTTAAAAAATACACATTGAACTCCTACTAGATGCTGGGAACTCAACAGTGGAGAAGACAGGCATGATTTTTACAATCAGCATCCCTGCTGGAATGGAAGAAACACAAGCTGGAATCAAGATTGCCGGGAGAAATATCAATAACCTCAGATATGCTGATGACACCACCTTTATGGAAGAAAGTGAGGAGGAGCTAAAAAGCCTCTTGATGAAAGTGAAGGAGGAGAGCGAAAAAGTTGGCTTAAAGCTCAACATTCAGAAAATGAAGATCATGGCATCCGGTCCCATCACTTCATGGGAAATAGATGGGGACACAGTGGAAACAGTGTCAGACTATTTTTTTGGGCTCCAAAATCACTGCAGATGGTGACTGCAGCCATGAAATTAAAAGACGCTTACTCCTTGGAAGAAAAATTATGACCAACCTGGATAGTATATTCAAAAGCAGAGACATTACTTTGCCGACTAAGGTCCGCCTAGTCAAGGCTATGGTTTTTCCTGTGGTCATGTATGGATGTGAAAGTTGGACTGTGAAGAAAGCTGAGCACCGAAGAATTGATGCTTTTGAACTGTGGTGTTGGAGAAGACTCTTGAGGGTCCCTTGGACTGCAAGGAGATCCAACCAGTCTATTCTGAAGGAGATCAACCCTGGGATTTCTTTGGAAGGACTGATGCTAAAGCTGAAACTCCAGTACTTTGGCCACCTCATGGGAAGAGTTGACTCATTGGAAAAGACTCTGATGCTGGGAGGGATTGGGAGGAGGAGGAGAAGGGGACGACCGAGGATGAGATGGCTGGATGGCATCATGGACTCGATGGACGTTAGTCTGAGTGAACTCCGGGAGATGGTGATGGACAGGGAGGCCTGGCGTGCTACGATTCATGGGGTCGCAAAGAGTCGGACACGACTGAGCGACTGAACGAGCGACTGAACTGAACTGAACTGTGCTAATATTGCATTATGTAGGGCTCCTAGAAGGAAAAGAGAAAGAGAAAGGGCCCGAGAAGGTATTTTAAGAGATAACAGACATAAACCTTCTTAGCTTGGGGAAGGAAACAGTCATTCAAGTCCAGGAAGTGCAGAGTCCTATATAGGATTAACCCACAAAGGAATATACCATGATATATTTCATCAAAATGACAAAAATTAAAGATAAGGAGAGGATATTAAAAGCAACAAGGGAAAAGCAACAAATAATATACAAGGGAACTCCCATAAGACTATCAGTTGATTTTTCAGAAGAAACTGCATGCCAGAAGGGAGTGGCCTAATATACTTAAAGTGATTAAAGAGAAAAAACATACAACCAAGAATATTCCACCCAGCTCATTCAGATTTGATGGAGCAAACAAAAGCTAGAAGATTTCAGCAGCACCAAATCACCTTTACAACAAATGCTACAGGAACTAGGTGGAAAAGAAAATACCATAACTAGAAACAAGACTATTACAAACTGGAAAAGCTCACTGGTAAAGGCAAACATAGAATAAAGGTAGGAAATAATCCATGTGCAAAGCTAGAAGGGATATTTAATGACAAAAGTTGTGAAATCATTTGTATTCACAAAAAACAGTTAAGGGATACACTAAATAATTAGATGCAAAATATAATATCAAAAATAATTATGAGGGGAGAAGAGCACAAATGCAGGGTACCTAAAATGTGTTTGAAACTAAGAGATCAGCAACTTAAAATAAGCGTGGAAAAATATATACTCCTATACAAAAGTTTCATGATAACCACAAAATCAAAAAAATGTATACACACACAAAAAAAGGAACCAAACATAACACTAAAGACAGTCATCAAATCACAAGAGTAGAACACAAAATAAGAAAAGACCTACCAGAAAAAAAAAAAACAAAAAACTAAACTAAAACAATTAACAAAATTGCAATAGGAACACACATATCAATAATTACCCTAACTTTGGCCAACTCATGTGAAGAGTTGACTCATTGGAAAAGACTCTGATGCTGGGAGGGATTGGGGGCAGGAGGAGAAGGGGACGACCGAGGATGAGATGGCTGGATGGCATCATTGACTCGATGGACGTGAGTCTGAGTGAACTTCGGGAGTTGGTGATGGACCGGGAGGCCTGGCGTGCTGCAATTCATGGGGTCACAAAGAGTCAGACACGACTGAGCGACTGAACTGAACTATAAATGGAATAAATGCTTCAACCAAAAGACACAGACTAGCTGAACAGAACAGGGCCCATATATTTGCTGTCTAGAAGAGACTCACTTTAGATCTAGAAATACATACAGAATGAAAATGAAGGAAGAGGAAAAGATATTCTATGCAAAAAGAAATCAAAGGAAAGCCAGAGTCGCAATCCTTATATCATAAAAATAAAACTTTAAAATATAGACTATCACAAGACAAAGAAGGACACTACATAATGATCAAAAGATCAATCTAAGAAGAAGATACAACAATGGAAATATATATATGCACCAAACAAAGGAGCACCTCAAAGATAAAGCAATTGTTAATAGAAACAGGAGAAACTGGCAGTAATACGATAAGAGCCCTGTGATGAAGGTGAGAGAAGAGAGTGAAAAAGCTAGATTAAAACCCAACATTCAAAAAACTAAGATCACGGCATCTGGTCCCATCACTTCACAGCAAATAGATGGGGAAAAAAATGGAAGCAATGACAGACTTTATTGTCTTGGGCTCCAAAATCACTGCAGATGGTGACTGCAGCCATGAAATTAAAAGATTGCTGTTCCTTGGAAGATAAGCTATGACAAACCCTAGACAACGTATCAGAAAGCAGAAACATCATGCCAACAAAAGTGTGAATAATCAAAGCTATAGATTTTTCAGTAGTCATGTACAGATGTAAGAGTTGGATCATAAAGAAGGCTGAGCATCGAAGAATTGATGCTTTTGAACTGTGGTGCTGGAGAAGACTCTTGAGAGTTCCTTGAATTGCAAGGAGATCAAACAAGTCAATCCTAAAGGAAATCAACCCTGAATATTCATTGGAAGGACTACTGCTAAAGCTCCAACACTTTGGCCACCCGATTTTGGGAAAGATTGAGGGCAGGAGAAGGGGGCGACAGAGGATGGTATAGTTGGATAGCATCATCGACTCAATGTACATGAGTTTAAGCAAACTCTGGAAGAAAGTGAAAGACAGTGAAGCCTAGCATGCTGCAGCCCATGGGGTTGAAAGAGTCAGACACAACTGAGTGACTGAACAGCAGCAAAAATAGCGGGGCTACAGTAACAACCCAGTCATATCAATGGACAGATCATCCACACAGAAAACCAACAAGGAAAAACGTCCTTAAATGACCCAGACTTAACTGTTATTTATAGAGCATTCCATCTCAAAGCAGTAGTATGCACACTCAAATGCACATGGAACATTCTCTAAGACAGATTACATCCTGGACCACTAAGCAAGCCTTAGTAAATTTAAGAAAACTGAAATCACAGTAAATGTGTTTTTGGATCACAAGACCATGAGGCTAGAAATCAGTTACAAGAAAGAAAAAAAAAATGCCACAAACACACAGAGGCTAAGCAATATGGCACTAAAAAATCAATGGATCCCTGAAGAAATCAAAGAGGAAAATTAAAAAATACTTAGAGACAAATGAAAACATGACAATCTAAAACCATAGGATGTAGCAAAAGCAGTTCTAAGAGAGTAGTTTATAGCAATACAATCTTACCTCAGGAAACAAGAAAAATCTCAAATAAACAACCTAACCTTACACTTAAAGCAAACAGAAAGAATATCAAGCAAAACTCAAGGTTAGTAGAAGAAAAGAAATCATAAAAATCAGAGCAGAAACAAATGAAGTAGGTGCTAAAAGAAAAAATAGAAAAGATCAATGAACCTACAAGCTGGTTCTTTGAAAAGATAAACAAAATTGATAAACCCTTACCCAGACTCATCAAGAAAAAAAGGGGAGAAGGCCCAAATTAATACAATCACAAATAAAAAAGCAGTTATAACTGATACCATAGAAGCAGAATGGATCATAAGAGCCTATGATGAACAACTGTATACCAATAAAATGTACAACCTAGAAGAAATGGATAAATTCTTAGAAAGGTACAATCTCCTAACACTGAAGCAGGAAAAAACAAAGTATGAACAGACCAATTATCAGTGATGAAGTTGAATCAGTAATTAAAACTGCCAAAAGCAAAAGTTCGGGACAAGATGGTTTCACAGGTGAATTCTACCAAACATTTTCAAACTATTAAAAAAAAAATCTCAAATGAAGGGACACTTCTGAACTCACTCTATGAGGCCACTATTGCCTTGATACTAAAACTGGACAAAGATATCACAAAAGGAGAAAATTATAGGCCAATTTCACTGAAGAAAATAGATGAAAAATCCTAAAAAAAAACAAAAAACAAAAAAAACTACTAGCAAACCAAATCCAACAATACAGTAAAAGGGTCATACACCATTAATCAAGTGGGATTTATCCCTGGGATGCAAGGATTTTTCACTATCCACAAAAGTTGAAAACTGTACAAACAAAAATTGAAGAATAAAAATCATATGATCATTTCAACAGATGCAAAGCAAGTCTGTGACAAAATTCATTTATGATAAAAAAAACTTCTCAGTAATTAGGTTTAGAAGAAACTGACCTCAATATAAGGCCTTTATTATAAGGCCTATATGACAAGCCCAGAGCTAATGTCATATTCAACAATGAAAGGCTGAAACCATTTCCTCTAAGATCAGGAATAAGACAGGAATGCCTACTCTCACTACTTTAACATAATTTTGGAAGTCCTGGTCATAATCAGAGAAGAAAAAGTAGTAAAAGGAATCCAAACTGGAAAACAAGACATAAAGCTGTCACTGTTTGCAGATGACATGATGCTATATAGAGAAAATTCCAAAGACACTACCAGGAAACTACTAGAGCTCATCAATGAATCTGGTAAAGTTGCAGGATACAAAATTAATATACAATAATCTGCTGCAATTCTATATCTTAAAAGAGAAAGTAAGGAAACAACCCCATTTACCATCACATCAAAAAGAATACTTATGAATAAACCTGCCTAAAGTAGTAAAATACCTATACTCTGAACACTGTAAAACTCTGAGTGAAAGGAACTGAAGATGACACAAACAGATGGAAAGATATACTATGTTCTTCGATTGGAAGAATCAATATTGTTAAAATTGACCATACCTCAAGGCAATCTACAGATTCACTGCAATCCCTGGCAAATTACCAATGGCATATTTCACAGAACTAGAACAAACATTTTGAAATTTGTATGGAAACACAAAGACCCCAAATAACCAAAACGATTTTAAGAAGAATATAGCTGAAGGAATCAGGCTCCCTGACCTCAGACTAAACCACAAAGCTGTAGTAATCAAAACAGTATGATTCTGGCACAGAAACAGACACATAGATCAATGGACTAGGACAGAAAACCCAGACGTGAACCCGTGCCCTAACGGTCAGCCTACACAAAGGAGGCAAAAACACACAATGGAGAAAAGACGGTCCCTTCAATAAATGGCGCTGGGAAAACTGGACAGCCACATGTAAAAGAATGGAATAAAACTCTCTACCATGATATGCAAAAATAAACTCAAAATACATTCCCAGTTTGTGACTTGACTATTCACTTTCCTTATGGTGTCTCTTGGTGGTATTTTCAAAACTAAAGTTAAGAGTAGTGCAGTGGATGCCAGTTGTTATTATTAGAGAAAAGCAAATCAAAACTATGCGATACTACCTCATACCAGTCAGAATAGCCATCATTAATAAGTCTATACATAAATGCTGGAGAGGGTGTGGGGAAAAGGGAACCGTTGTTCACTGCTGGTGGTAATGTAAATTAGTGCAGCCACTATGGAAACAGTTTGGAGATTCCTCAAAAAACTAAAAATAGAACTACCATATGATACAGCAATTCTACCTCTTGGTATTTATCTGAAGAAACTGAAAACACAAACTCGAAAATATATCTGTACCCCCAGGTTCATAACAGCATTGTTTACAATAGCCAAGATACGGAAACAAGCTAAGTGTCCACTGATATATAAATGGATATACACAATGAGGCAAAGTGACAAACAGTTTCAAGGGGTAAAACTTTGTGCCTAAATGAAAAAGCTACTTTATAGTAATTTTTCACTGAAAATATTCTCTGTGAATAAAAAGGCTTCGATCTAAAAAAAACAAAAAAACAACAAAAAAAGAAAATTCTCTAACATGATATACAAAAATAAACTCAAAATGGGTTGAAGACCTAAATGTAAGATTGGATACTATAATACTCTTAGAGGAAAATATAAGCAGAACACTCTTTGAGACAATTCACAACAGTATCTTTCTCAATCTGTCTCCTAGAGTAATGGAAATAGAAAAAAAAAGGGGGGGAGGGGGGACTTAATTAAACTTAACAGCTTTTGCACAGCAAAGGAAATCATAAACAACACAAAAAGACAAACTATGGACTGAGAGAAAATGTTTGCAAATGATGCTACCAACAAGGGATTAATTTCCCAAATTATACAAATGGCTCATACAGCTTAATGTCAAAAAAAAAAAAAAAATCAAAAAATAGTCAGAAGACCTAAATAGACATTTCTCCAAAGAATGTTTAGTTGCTAAGTCATGTCCAACTCTTTTGGGACCTCATGAACTGTAGCCCACCAGGCTCTTCTGTCCATTGGCTTTTCCAGACAAGAATACCGGTGTGGGTTGTTATTTCCTTCTTCAGGGGATCATCCCAACCCAGGGATCAAACTTCCTGCATTGGCAGGCAGATTCTTTACCACTGAGCTACCAGGGAAGGCCCAAAGAAGACATACAAATGTGCCTGCTAACTGGCATACGAACTGATGCTTAACATCACTAATTAAAGAAATGCAAATCAAAATTACAATGAGGTATCACCTCACACCAATCAGAATGGGCATCATTAAAAAGTCTATGAATAACAAACACTGGAGAGGGTGTGGAGAAACAGGAAGTCTTCTACATGGTTGGTGGGAATATAAATTGGGGCAGTCACTATGGAGGACAGTATGTAAGATCCTTAAAAACTCAAAATAGAGCTACCATTTGTTCCTGCAATTTCACTCATGGGCATATACGCAGAGAAAATTTTCATTTGAAAAGATATATGCACCCAATATTCATAGCAGCACTATTTAAAATAGCCAAGATATGGAAGTAACATCAACAGATTAATTAATAAATAAGACCCCCTCCCCACACACACACCTATACATACACACAAACAATAGAATATTACCTAATCATAAAAAGAATAAAATAATGCCATCTGCAGCAACAAGGATGGACCTAGAGATTATCATATTAAGTGAAGTCAGACAAAGCAAGACAAATATCATGGGATATCCCTTACACGTGGAACCTTAAGATACAATACAAATGAACTTATTAACAAAACAGAAACAGACTTACAGACACATAAAACAATTTTATGGTTACCAAATGGAATAGCAGTGGGGCAGGGAGATAACTGGGAGTTTGGGGTGAACATATATACACTCAGTTCAGTTGCTCAGTTGTGTCTGACCCTCTGCAACCGCATGGGTAAACAACAAGGACCCACTGCAGAGCACAGGGAACTATATTCAGTATCTTAAATTAACAATATATAAACAGCCCTATTAAGATTGCTTATTCCTTCTTATTTGCAATTTGGCAGACTGTACCTTTCAAGGTACAATCTATAACATACCTATATAACAACCTATAATGGAAAATAATCTTTTATATATATATAGACTTCCCTGGTGGCTCAGATGGTAGTGTCGGCCTACGATGTGGGAGACCTGGGTTCGATCCCTGGGTTGGGAAGATCCCCTGGAGGAGGACATGGCAACCCACTCCAGTACTCTTGCCTGGAAAACCCTATGGACGGAGGAGCTTGTTAGGCTCCCATCCACAGGGTTGCAAAGAATCGGACACGACTGAGTGACTTCACTTCGAGATATATANGTTCGATCCCTGGGTTGGGAAGATCCCCTGGAGGAGGACATGGCAACCCACTCCAGTACTCTTGCCTGGAAAACCCTATGGACGGAGGAGCTTGTTAGGCTCCCATCCACAGGGTTGCAAAGAATCGGACACGACTGAGTGACTTCACTTCGAGATATATATACTCATATATATATACACACACACTTGACATATATATGCACACTTGAAAGTAACACAACATTGTAAATTAACTATACTTCAATTTTTAAAAAAGGTTTTTGTCCGTGTGTGTGTGTGGAAGGCTAATAGGTCCAAGGGAGAATCATAACCACTAATCTCACTAATAAATAACTGCTATACTACAAACAAAACAAAACAAAACCCTAAACTGAAGAGATAGAGAAAGTTAGGCTATGCTAACACTAAACAAAAGAAAGTTGGCGGGCATTCCTTGGTGGTTCAGTGGCTGGGAGTCTGCCTGCCAATGTAGGGGACAAAGGTTTGATCCCTGTTCCAAGAAGATCTCATATGCTGCAAGGCAACTAAGTCTGTGGGCCACAACTACTGAGCTTGCTCTCTACAAGAGAAGCCGCCACAGCGAGCAACCCATGCACCACAACCAGACGGTAACCCTCGCTCAGGGCAGCTTGAGGAATGCCCAGCAGCAGCAAAGACCCAGTGCAGCCAAAGTAAGTAAATATCAAGGATAAATATATAAAAAAAGAAAGTGGGGGTAGCTACGTTCATTTCAGACAGGACAAACTTCACAGCGAGAATGTTAAGTTATCATGAATAAAGAGGGGTATTAGATAATAATAATACTTTGAGAAGGTAACAATCTTCAATGCGTATTCAATGCTAACAACGAGAACAACAAACCCACGTCAAACTGTGTGAGGCAAAACTGACAGACGATTGCAAGAAGAAATAGATAAATCCACTACTATAATCAGAGACTTTAACATTCCCTCTATCAGAAATGCATAGATTCGACAGGCAGAAAATCAGTAAAGAGAGAGGTGAACTCAACAGCACCAGTAATTATTAATAGCTGGATATAATTGATATATATATCCGGCTTCCCTGGCGGCTCAGAGGTTAAAGCGTCTGCCTCCAATGTGGGAGACCTGGGTTCAATTCCTGGGTCGGGAAGATCCCCTGGAGAAGGAAATGGCAACCCACTCCAGTATTCTCGCCTGGAGAATCCCATGGACGGAGGAGCCTGGTAGGCTACAGTCCACGGGGTCGCAAAGAGTCGGACACAACTGAGTGACTTCACCTCACCTCATCCAACAACAGCACATTCTTCTCAAGATAACATTAAATATTCACCAAAAGAGATCACATTCTGGGTCATAAAACACACTTTAACAAGTTTAAAAAAACAGAAATTATATAATGTCTGCTCTTAGGCCACAAAGGAATTAAATTAGAAATCATTAACAGAAAGGTTAACTGGAAAATCTCAAAATACTTGGAGATTAAACAACACACTTCTAATTAACATGTGAACAAAGAAGAAACCTCATTAGAAATTTTAAAATGCTATGAACAAAATGAATATGCAAATACAAGTCATCAAAATTTGTGGGACATTATCACTTTTGTAATTAAAAACATTAATAAAAATTAAAAACAAAAAAATTGTGGGATACAGTGGAAACAGTGCTTACAATGAATAGCATAAAAGAAAAAAAGAATTTACAGCATTAAATTCATATATTGGAAAATAAGAGAAATCTAAAAATCAACCGTCTGAGCTCCACTTTAGGAAACTAGAAAAGTAAGAGCAAATTAAATCCAAAGTAAGTACAAGGAATAATAAAAATTGGAGCAGAAATCAAATGAGACTGAAAACACAAAATCTAAGTCCACTAATCTGATAACCTAGAGAAAATGGTCCAATTCCTTGAAAAGTACAATCTGCCAAATTGCGAAAAAGAAGAAATAAACAGTCAGAATGGGACTGTATCTGTTAAAGAAATTAAATCAATAATTAATAACTGCCCAAAGCAGAAACCACCAGGTCCAAATGAGTTTACTGACAATTTCTACAAAAAATTTAAGGCAGAAATTTAACCAATTCTCTAGAAATTCTTTCAGAAGACAGAAGCAGAGGAACTATTTCCTAACTCATCTACAAAGACAGCATTACCCTAAAACCAGATAAAGCTATTACAAGACGTCTACAATCTCATGAAAATAGACACAAAGAACCTCAAAATATTAGTAAATTCAATTTAACAATGTATAAAAAGACTTAAATACCATAACCAAGTGGGATTTATTCCAGTATGCAAAACTGGTTCAACATTCAAAATCAATTAATGTGATCTATCATATCAACAGGCATTACATGATCATATCATTATCACATCATTATATCATATCACATCAAAAAGAAAACAATCACATGAACATACCAGTAGTTGCATAAATAGCATTTCAGAAAGTACAACACATACAATGAAAACTCAAAGTAAACTAGGAATAGAGGGAATTTCTTCTCTTGATTAAAATTGTCTACCAAAAAACTACAGCTATATCATAATTAATTGGAAGACAGCAGAACCTTTCCCATTAAGATCTGGAACAAGACAAGATATTCCCTCATCTCTCCTTCTCAACATTGGGTACTGGAAATTATAGCTAATGCAATAAAAGAAGGAAATAAAAGATACATAGGTTTGTAAGGAAGAAATAAAACTCTCTGTTTAGAGATGACATGGTTATTTATGGGAAAAATCCAAAAGAATCATGTTTTAAAAGCCTACAATAAGCAATTATAACAAGGTTGCAGGATACAAAGTTGATATAAAAAGTCAATTGCTATCTCATACACTAGCAATGAAGAGGCAGAATTTGAATTTAAAACACATTACTATTTACATTAGCACCTCCAAAAATGAAAACAGTTCAGTTCAGTTGTTCAGTCATGTCCGACTCCTTGTGACCCCATGGATTGCAGCATGCCGGGCCTCCCTGTCCATCACTAACTTCCAGAGTTTATCCAAACTCATGTCCATTGAGTTGGTGATGGCATCCAACCATCTTATCCTCTGTCGTCCCCTTCTCCTCCTTCCTTCAATCTTTCCCAGAATCAGGGTCTTTTCAAATGAGTCAGCTCTTTGCATCAGGTGGCCAAAGTTTTGGAGTTCCAGCTTCAACATCAGTCCTTCCAATGATTATTCAGGACTGATCTCCGTTAGGATAGACTGGGTGGATCTCCTTGCAGTCCAAGGGACTCTCAAGAGTCATCGCCAAAACGACAGTTCAAAAGCATCAATTCTTCAGCACTCAGCTTTCTTTATGGTCCAACTTTCACATCCATACATGACCACTGGGAAAAAACCATAGCCTTGACTAGACAGACCTTTGTTGGCAAAGTCATGTCTCTGCTTTTCAATATGCTCTCTAGGTTGGTCATAACTTGCCTTGCAGGGAATAAGCATCTTTTAATTTCATGGCTGCAGTCACCATCTGCAGTGATTTTGGAGCCCAAAAAAATATTCAGCCAACTTTTCCATTGCTTCCCCATCTATTTCCCATGAAGTGATGGGACCAGATGCCATGATCTTCGTTTTCTGAATGTTGAGCTTTAAGCTTTTTCACTCTCCTCTTTCATTTTCATCAAGAAGATCTTTAGTTCTTCTTTGCTTTCTGCCACAAGGGTGGTGTCATCTGCATATCTGAGGTTATTGATATTTCTCCTGGCAATCTGATTCCAGCTTGTGCTTCATCCAGCCCAGCGTTTCTCATGGTGTACTCTGCATATAAGTTAAATAAGCAGGGTGACAATATACAGCCTTGACACACTCCTTTTCCTATTTGGAACCAGTCTATTGTTCCATGTCCAGTTCTAACTGTTGCTTC
>SJYX01021542.1:225945-240995 GCA_006410675.1 Oreotragus oreotragus | reverse complement strand
CTAAGGCCCATTTGACTTTACATTACAGTATATTTGGCTCTAGGTGAGCGATCACACCATCATGATTATCTGGGTCATGAAGATCTTTTTTGTGCAGTTCTTTTGTGTATTCTTGCCACTTCTTCTTAATATCTTCTTCTTCTGTTAGGTCCACACCGTTTCTGTCCTTTATTGAGCCCATCTGCACATGAAATGTTCCCTTGGTATCTCTAATTTTCTTGAAGAGATCTCTAGTCTTTCTCATTCTATTCTTTTCCTCTATTTCTTCGCACTGATGACTGAGGAAGGCTTTCTCATCTCTCCTGGCTCTTCTTTTGAACTCTGCATTCAGATGGGTGTACCTTTCCCTTTCTCCTTTGCTTTGGCTTCTCTTCCTTTCACAGCTATTTGTAAGGCCTCCCCAGACAGCAATTTTGCTTTTTTGCATCTTTTTCTTGGGGATGGTCTTACTCCCTGTCTCCTGTACAATGTCATGAACTTCCATTCACAGTTCATCATGCACTCTGTCTATCAGATCTTGTCCCTTAAATCTATTTCTCACTTCCACTGTATAATCATAAGGAATTTGATTTAGGTCATACCTGAATGGTATAGTGGTTTTCCCTACTTTCTTCAGTTTAAGTCCGAATTTGGCAATAAGTTTTCATGATCTGAGCCATAGTCAGTTCCCGGTCTTGTTTTTGCTGACAGTATAGAGCTTCTCCATCTCTGGCTGCAAAGAATATAATCAGTCTGATTTCGGTGTTGGTCATCTGGTGATGTCAATGTGTACGGTCATTTCTTGTTTTGTTGGAAGAGGGTGCTTGCTATGACCTGTGCGTTCTTAAGTATAAATCTTACAAAAAATATATATGATCAACATGAGGAAATACAACAAAACTATGATTAAAGATATCAAAAAAGAACTAAAAAACTAGAGAGATATCCCATATTCAATGAAATGAAGAATCAATATTGTTAATATGCCAGTTTTTCCCAACTTGCTCTATAGATTCCATGCAATCCTAATCAAAATACCAGCAACCTGTTTTGTGGAAATCAACAAAATGATTCTAAAGTTTATATGGAGAGGCAAAAGACCCAAGATAGCCAACACAATATTAAAGGAGAAGAGCGAAGTCAGAGGACTGAAATAATCCATATTCAAGACTTAATATAAGCTACAGTAAATGTGGTATTGGCAAAAGAATAAATAGATTAACAGAACCTGATACAGAGCTCCCAAATAAATTCACATAATTACAGTTAACTGATCTTTGACAGGAAGTGAAGGCAACATAGCAGAGAAAGGGCAAACTTTTTAATATATAGTGCTGGAAAACCGAGATAATTCACATTAAAAAAAAATCTAGACATGCACCTTATCCTCTTTCCAAGAATTAACTCAAAATTGATCATAGACCTAAACATAAAACACAAACTATAAAATTCCAAGAAGATAACATAGGAGAAAATCTAGATGACTTTGCATATGGTGATGACACTTTAGACACAACATCAAAGGCATGATCCATGAAAGAAATAATTGATAGGCTAGACTTCATTAAAGTTAAAAACTCCTCTGTAAAAGAAACTTGAAAGAGAATGAGAAAATAAGCCATAGACTGGGAGAAAACACTTGCAAAAGACACATATAATAAAGAACTGTTATCTGAAACATATGAAGAACTCATAAAAGTCAATCCAGTTAAAAAGTAGGCAAAAGACTTGAATAGTCACCTCACCGAAGAAGATATATATAAGTAGGCATATGAAAAGATACTCAACATCCTATGACACTTGGGAATTACTAATTAAAACAACAATAATATTCAACTACACATCTATTACAACAGCCAATATCCAAAACACTGACAACATCAAATGCTGGCAAAGATGTGGAGCAATAGGAATTCTCATTCATTGTTGGCTGGAATGCAAAGTATCACAGCTACTTTGGCAAACAGTTTGGCAGTTTGTTTACAAAACTAAACATACTCTTACCATACAATCCAGAGATTGGACTCCTTGGCATCTACCCAAATGAACTGAAAATGTATGTCCACACAAAACCAGCATGCAGATGTTTATAGCAGCTTTATTCATAACTTCCAAAACCTAGAAGCAACCGAGACATCTTTCAACAAGTGAATGGATTAAATAAACTGTGGTTATATGCAGACAGTGGAATATTATTCAGTGCTAGAAAGAAATGAGATATCAAGCCAGGAAAATACAGGAAAAACTTAAGTGCCTAGTACTAAGAAGCCAATCTGCAAAGGCTACACACTAAATCATTCCAACTATGAAGTGAAGTGAAGTTGCTCAGTCGTGTACGACTCTTTGCGACCCCGTGGACTGGGGCCTACGAGGCTCCTCCATCCATGGGATTTTCCAAGCAAGAATACTGGAGTGGGTTGCCATTATATGAAAGAAATAATTGATAGGCAAAACTATGGAGGTAGTAAGATTAGTGGTTGTCAGGGGTTATGNGTGGACTGGGGCCTACGAGGCTCCTCCATCCATGGGATTTTCCAAGCAAGAATACTGGAGTGGGTTGCCATTATATGAAAGAAATAATTGATAGGCAAAACTATGGAGGTAGTAAGATTAGTGGTTGTCAGGGGTTATGAAGGAAGAAAGGATGAACAGGCAGAACAAAGAGGATTTAGGAGGCTAGTGAAACCATTCTGTGTCATACTACAGTGATGGATACATATCATTAACAATTTTTCCAAACCCATAGAACATACACCACCAAGGGTAAATCCTATGTTAAACTGTGGACTTTGGGCAATATTGATGTGTCTCTGGAGGTTCACTGACTGAAACAAATAGTACCGCTATGGTGGGGAATGTCAATTGAAACAAATAGTACCACTGTAGTGGGAGATGTCAATCTGAGAGGAAGTTATCTGTGTGGAGGGGGAAGGGAGTATACAGAACTCTCTGTGCTTTCTGCTCAATATTGCTGTGAACCTAATACTACTTGAAAATAGATTTTATTAGTTAAAAAAATAATACAAACCAATGAGCTAATTTTAACTGAAGTATTAGTTTCCTCAACAATGTGCTATGCTGCTGCTGCTGCTAAGTCACTTCAGTCGTGTCCGACTCTGTGTGACCCCATAGATGGCAGCCCACCAGGCTCCCCCATCCCTGGGATTCTCCAGGAAAGAATACTGGAGTGGGTTGCCATTTCCTTCTCCAATGCATGAAAGAGAAAAGTGAAAGTGAAGTCGCTCAGTCTGTCCAACTGTTAGCGACCCCATGGACTGCACCCCACGAGGCTCCTCCGTCCTTGGGATTTTCCAGGCAAGAGTACTGGGGTGGGGTGCCATTGCCTTCCCCGAACAATGTGCTATACCACAATATAAAATATTTTCTTCACCATTTTGTGAGTAATAATGTTTCACAATTACATTTTAAAATTTCTGCTCTTTACTTCCCTTTCATCACAAGCTGTCACTCAAATATCACTGCCATTTCTCTAGGACTGTCTTCCATTCAACTTTTTCTGTTTCCCATACAAGTAAAATAAAACTGAAAAGAATCAGACATCCCCCATCTATTTATGAAGTACAGAGCACTTAAAAGGTGATAAATACAAAAGTAATTTGTCAACGTGATATTATACAAACTTTAAATGCTCTTATTTGCAAGTTATTAATATAGTATTACTCATCTCTTTACTCTCTGAATGTCACACTGAGTTCATACTCCTATTTATCAGATTCCTCAAAGGAGCATTCATCACCTGAATTTTTTTCTTTCTACTGGAAAAATAGGAAGTGTTTAGAAAACTGAGTATTCAATTTCTGTGGGTCTATAAGAAACTACTTTGTTTTTTCCTTTCAATCTGGAGTCACCTCACAGCTCTTAAGCAAGCATCAACAATACTCCTTTATTTCTTAGTGAATATCTGATTTTGTTTAAAAGAATTTCCTTATCAAGAGAGCCAATTTACATACTGAAGTAAACAACTCAAAGAAAATTTCAGTATATGGAAACTAAGTTGGAAAAATGAAGAGATTTTTCTCCCAACATCAAAGATGGTTGAATGATTTGAAAAATATTGGCAGATTTTCTCAAATAAGACAAGAAACCATGTTTCTTCCTTTTTTCTTACAAGCTTGGAGGATCAGAACATGTTTGTGTTAAAAATCTAAGAGTTTTCCCACATCCATCTTGGAAGAAAGTAAATAACCATCATTTCCCAGAGGGAGAAACAAAAAGCCAGAACTCTAAGCCCTTCCACCAGATAAGAGCTAACATAATTGCAGCAGATTCTGTCTGTGACCCACACATGTACCTTCACAACTTAGCAATTCACACACACAGATCTGACTTCCAAATGTCAGCACTTGCATTTCTTTAAAGGCTTTTTTCAGAACAGAACTGCCAAGGAATTGGAATTAACACAAATAGGAATAGTCTTAACTCAGTAACTGATGGCATTTCATGTACAAATAAATACTCCAGCTTCTTTGCCTCTCAAATGGTTAACTCAGGTGTTAACCTGAGTATTTTACTCTGTTTCCCCAAGTTTCCCATGGGATATTAAGCTCCAGTTTTCCAAAACTATAAATCGCTTAATAAGACACTCTATATTGGCTGTCAAATCAGTGCGTTATTACATATAGGTACTTTATTATTTCATCTAATCATCTCCAGAACTCTTCAGTGTACACCAAAACAAGAGGAATCTGATTCAGTGGGTTAAGGATAAGCTAACCACTGCTCAGAGTCACAGAGCAAGCCCTGATTGTAACACAGTGTATCCAGAACTTGTGCTCCTGGCACAAAGGAACAGAACATGGAGGGGGGATTCCATAGACGGGATTGTATCTCAAACCTACAAGGAAGTCCTGCTATCTTGATTTTCAAAGCAAACTTAACTCTAAAAGTGTTCCGTGCACACTAGTCTTATTAAAGTATATCAGTAGTGTCATTATGAACTATATATAGTTAAAATAACTGGTAATGGGCAATATGAGTACTTTTCAATTTCCTAAAACAATCATATCTCTTCACAGGTAAATTTCCTGATCAGAGTGATGGAATAAAGGAATTTGTTTTTCTTATATACACTATAAACTAAAAAACAAAAGTAAATAAGACACATAATTATATAATTTAAGATTTTAAGGAAATATAATACATTTTATCAATTTGCTTATCAAAATTAAAATGTTATATATTAGAATCAGTTCAGTTCAGTTGCTCAGTCGTGTCCAACTCTGTGACCCCATGAATCACAGCACTCCAGGCCTCCCATTCCATCACCAATTCCCAGAGTTCACTCAGACTCACGTCCATCGAGTCAGTGATGCCATCCAGCCATCTCATCCTCTGTTGTCCCCTTCTCCTCCTGCCCCCAATAATGACATTTAAATGTCCACATTTTGGCATATTTCATTTATTCATTCAACACATACTTATGCTAGTTCTAAACTGTATAAAATATATCTTGTGACTAGTTTGTTACTNGTCCATCGAGTCAGTGATGCCATCCAGCCATCTCATCCTCTGTTGTCCCCTTCTCCTCCTGCCCCCAATAATGACATTTAAATGTCCACATTTTGGCATATTTCATTTATTCATTCAACACATACTTATGCTAGTTCTAAACTGTATAAAATATATCTTGTGACTAGTTTGTTACTACAGACCAAGGGAGAAAGGAGGAAAAATCAAGTAAAGATAAACTTCAAAATGGAAGGAGAAAAGATAAAAAACAGAAATTTTACAGATTGCCAACCTCAATTTTTATAGCTTTACAACTACATATACAAATACAGAAAAATTCGTTCATTCACTCAACAAACACCAAAAAAACTACTGAAAAGTCAACAATGCTGGGAACTGGGTATACAATGACAGAAAATAGTAGTACTTGCCTTAAGTTGCTTAAAATTAAGTTGTTTAGCAAAGGAAACTACCAAAACATCAAAAGGCTGAATATTGAATGGGGAAACATATTTGTAAATGATATAGCTGATGAAGGGTTAATACGCAAAATATACAAAGAACTCATACAACTCAACATCAAAAACAAAAAACTTGACTAAAAAATAAGCAGAGTATCTAAATAGACATTTTTTCAAAATAGACACAGATGGCCAACAGGTACATGAAACAGAGCTCAACATCACTGCAAGTCAGAGATCTGCGTCAAAACCACCACGAGCTGTCACCTCACACCATCCAGTCCAGTTCAGTCGCTCAGTCATGTCTGACTCTTTGCAACCCCATGAATTGCAGCACGCCAGGCCTCCCTGCCCATCACCAGCTCCCAGAGTTCACTCACACTCACATCCATTGAGTCAGTGATGCCATCCAGCCATCTCATCCTCGGTCGTCCCCTTCTCCTCCTGCCCCCAGTCCCTCCCAGCATCAGAGTCTTTTCCAATGAGTCAACTCTTCACATGAGGTGGCCAAAGTACTGGAGTTTCAGCTTTAGCATCATTCCTTCCAAAGAACACCCAGGACTGATCTCCATCATTAGAATGGTTATTATCAAAAAGACAAGAAATAACAAGGGCTGACAGGATGCAAAGAAAAAGGATCCCTGTACAGTGTTGGTGAGAATGTAAATTAGTGCAACCACTATGAAAAACAGTATGGTTTCTCAAAAAATTAAAAATAGAACTACTATATGATCCAGTAATCCATTTCATGGTATTTATCCAAAGAAAACAAAACACTAACTCAAAAAGATATAGGCACCCACATGTTCACTGAAGCATTGTTTACAATAGCCAAGATATGGAAGCAACCTAAGTATCCAGCCATAAGTGAATGGGGAAAGAAGTTGGTTTATACATACACAAATGCAATGGTGTATCATTCAGCCATAAAAAATTAAATCTTGCCATATGCAACAATATGGATAAATCTAGAGGGTATTATAAGTAAGTCAGGCAAATACCATATGACTTCAGTCAGGCAAATACCATATGGAATCTAGAAGGGCAGGGTGTGGTGTGGTGGGGTAAAGAAATGAAGGGGATTAACCTCCACTTATAAAATAAATAAGGCATGGAGATGTAATACATAAGGAATATGGTTGACAATATTGTAATAACTTCGTATATGGACAGATGGTTACTAGACTTTGTGATGATCACTTTAAAATGTATGTAAATGTCAAATCACTACACAACATACCTGAAACTAACATAATATTGTTTATCAATTACATTTCAATGGTAAAAAATCCTGCCCATTACCTCCAACAACAAAAAGTAAATAATCTACATTTACCTACTAAATATTAAACTGAATTAGTTCAAAAGCATTATAAATAGAAAATCTGATAAATTTCTGGGCTTTCTTCAGAACAGGTGTGCTTAATAATATAAGCATCACTGATATAATGTTGACAAAGCTGCATGGTTCAATAAAAAGTCCAGAGGTTTAAAGTTTCATATACATAGGGGAAGAAGCCTAGCTACATCATAATTGGGTTTTTTTTACCATAGGCAAGTCATTTAGTAAGTAAAATAAAGATAATAAAAATTACCTCCCATGGTTGTTGAAAGGATTAAATAATATGTCAAATGTAAAGTAAATAGCACAATGCCAGTTAAAAAAACATGTCCTCAATAACTATTAGCTCTCACATTCAAATACTTTTCAAATATCATGAAAATAGAACACCAAAAGCCTGGAATGGTCACTTTGTTTTATATTTTACTCTTAGCTAGAAAAATTAATACACTGACTTTCTATTTACTAGTAAAGATTAATGTATTCACTCCCCTGGTAGCTCAGATGGTAAAAAATCTGCCTGCAATACGGGAGACCTAGGTTCAGTCTCTGAGTCAGAAAGATCCTCTGGAGAAGGAAATGGCAACCCACTCCAGTATTCTTGTCTGGAAAATCCCATGGACAGAAGAGCTTGAAGGGCTACAGTCTATGGGGTCGTGAAGAGTTGGACACAACTGAGCGACTAGCATGCGCGCGCCCACACACACACATATTAATGTATTCAGCTTCTAATTCTCTAATAATCCTTATTTATTTTTGAGAATTTGATAAAAATGATGAACTTCTTCCTCTCCAAATACCACACAGTATTTTGCATCAATTTAGGGACATTAACAGGTTCTATGAAAACTAGATTAAAAACTACATCTAGCTGTTTAAAATAAAACTAATTCAAATTGAATAAAATTAAAAATTCAGTTCTTCAGTTGTACTGGCCACATTTCAAGTACACAATAGCCACAGGGGGCTAGTTGCTACTGGATACACAGATATAAAACATTTCCATCATCCCAGAAACTACCAGAGCTGTTCTGGAGTATTAAAATAGTATGATGAGTAAAACTACTTTTCTTTAAGTTTGTTTTGTTTCATAAAATATCTAGATACCACTCTTTGTGGCAGATTCCCAAGAGGGTAGAGGCTGTGAATATTTTGCCTACAAACTGCTACTGCTAAGTCACTTCAGTCGTGTCCAACTCTGTGTGACCCCAGAGACGGCACCCCACCAGGCTCCCCCGTCCCTGGGATTCTCCAGGCAAGAACACTGGAGTGGGTTGCCATTTCCTTCTCCAACGCATGAAAGTGAAAAGTGAAAGTGAAGTCGCTCAGTTGTGTCCAACCCTCAGTGACCCCATGGACTGCAGCCTTCCAGGCTCCTCCGTCCATAGGATTTTCCAGGCAAGAGTACTGGAGTGGGGTGCCATTGCCTTCTCTGCCTACAAACTAGGGTCCAGCAAATAAGAAGCACTGAATATGTATCTAATAGATGACATTATAATTTTGTCTTGATTATATTAATTAGCAAAAATTGACTAAGCTGTTAAAGACCAGAGCTGACAGCTATGAATATGAGTCTGTAAATAGCTAAATTTTTTTCTAAGTTACAGGTCAGTTTATATGTACTACCAACTGACTCCTGAAGCCAATGAAGGCTAACTATGCTGACTTTAAATTTTTTGAACCATATATTTTGGCTAGGTTACTTGAGCAAAATTTTAAGAGCTGTCCATATCCTATTCTATTGAAGAACAGAAAAAACACATACTTACAGTTAATTATTTTTCATTATTCCTATAAGGGTTTTTCCTAGATATAGCAATTGGGTAACTTATTTTTAAATAGTATGTATATATTCATACATCATTTTTAACAAATGAAACATTTTTAAAGTTCACCAAAGTTTTATAACCTAGAGATTATGGCATTAAGATTTTAGAAAATGCTTTCCTTTTAACGTATCTTGAAATCAAGAAAAAGTTGCTGCTATACACAGAACAGTAAAAGGTCTAATAATAATTTTGCACTTACACTGATACATTTTTTCTAACGGTATATTCATCCAAATCGTCATCAGAGCTGCTATCAGTTGCATCAGAATCCAGACCCGCTTCAACATGAGACAACAGCCCTGTGGCAGACAGTGCAAATCTTTGGATTTCTGCAGCTGTACACCGTGCAAAGCCATTTCTTGTGTCATTCCACAATTTAGTCTCTGCAGTCAATATGTTGATGTCTGGCTTAATTTCAGTGCATTTAGGTAAACTGTTATCCAAAATTGTGGTAGGTTCATGAAAAATCTTTACTTTGGGGAGCTGATGTTTCATAGAAAATTTCATTTGTTGACCATAGTGCTTAACAACATGCTTTGCCAGGAGCATCTGCAAATGTTTCTGAGTTCTTCTAGCCTGGCTAAGTAAAATTTTCTGTTTACTTACACAGTGAAGTAAACGAGCATTCACTTCCTCCTCCTTTTCAGCAGCTGAGGAGCTAATAGGCACATATGAGTGGTCAGGTCCAATTTTGTTTTGAGCACGGTGCAATAAACCCTCTTTAATCTCACCACCACTAACTTTATCCAAAAGTGCATTCTTTTGGTGCCATTTACAGTTTTTCAGTTGTACTTTATCTACATTAGTGTCTTTGGTTACATTTGAATCCAAAATAATTTGTACATCTGCCACGCATGGGCTTGTGGTATCTGACAGAGGTTCCTTTTTGATGAACTCTTCAGAATGAGAATGACAAATTTTACTGAGCTGAATATTGCCACCATTACACAGTATGTTTTTCAGCTTATTGCAGTTGGGTTCCCCTAATTTCTTTTGTTTATAATTCTCATTGTATTTATTTAACGTAGTGTTAGAACTCATTAAAAGAACTGTCTGGTAATGTTTTGAAGACTGAGGGGAGCCAAAATGTTTTAAATTCACAAAATTAGTGTTAAGAGTAGGTTCAGGAGTTGGAAATCCCAGCATCTGAGAGAAAGTGTCTCCTTTTAGCTTTTCATCTACAGCTCTTGGACTTTCCATGCACAGCATCTTGTCTGATTCCATGGTACTCGGTAAAGATGAAAAGCAGATACCCTTTGTTGCTGCCTCCCTCAGAGCCGGGGTCATGGCGAATCCTGCAGATAATTACTGGAAACCTAAAATAATGTAAAAATAAAAGATCAAATATCAAGAAAAAAGTTTTATGCTTATACTGTTACCAAGGGCAACACTTTCAATGTCTCTGGTTAAAAAGTGAATGGAACCAAACTTTTCCTTAATTTGCCAACTCCTAACATTATCTCAGCTCTTTGCTAGTTCATAAGGAATTTAATAAGGATTATTCTTCACTCTGATTATAGGCCTACTAACCAAAACTTCAATGAAAGATGCATTGTACCTACTACATAAAAGACAAATATTTGTGAATGCAATTATATCTCAAGATTTCTTTTTTTTGACAATGATTAGTGATAATCAAAAGAAAAAAAAAATCCATCCTGGGATTCATACTTGAAAATGTGACTTGACCCCACATTTCCAAACAAAAATATAATTTTTATAAAATGTAACTGCTCAAAATTTTCATTTCTCAATTTAAACTTCACAATTTGAACAGTATTAAAATTAACTAAAACACAGAACTGAACTACAAACAAAAAAGTATATAATTGGAAATTCCCTGGTTGTCCAATGGTTAGAACTTGGTGTTTTCGTTGCCAGGGCCTGAGTTCAATCTCTGCTCAGGGAATTAAGATCCTGCAAGCCTCGTGGCACAGCCAAAAAAAAAAAGTATATTATTGCACAGGTGCTAAAAAATAATGTGGTAGTGAAAACTAGCCTGATCCACAATGTGAAATTTTTTTTCTAAAATAACTCTGAAATCATTATTTTCTTTCCACAAATGGATATTCATCAGTTATCATTATCATTACAGAAGTTCTTACTCCTGCCTGAAAACATAGTGGGGAATATAACAGATGACACTAAAGATTAATCCCATAATTAAACAAATTTCATATTATTTTATCAAAGGAAAAAGTATAAAATTACATATTCTGACATAAAAAAGGTAATTTAGTACTATTAAAAATTATGAAGATTAAAGAGTTAGTGAAAACATTTTATATCATTAACAATCACACATTTTTGAAGATACTTTGGAACTATAACACTATAATTTCTGTCTCAAAGCACATGACAGTTAGTAGCCATTTAAACAGCCAAATTCACATAAGCTAAGTCCCCAGATCCTTCATTCTTGTTTAAAAACACAAAACCAAAATCATATTCTCTGCAAAGGCTAATAAGAATTATCAAAAGGAAAAAAAAGGCACAAAATATCTATGAAATTAGAATAAAAATTTATACACAGGGTTGAAAGTGACAGAGTAGAAGAAGATATTTGCAACATATATCAACAAAGGATTAGTATCCACAATATATAAAGAACTCCTAGAAATGAGCAAAAGTNATATTCTCTGCAAAGACTAATAAGAATTATCAAAAGGAAAAAAAAGGCACAAAATATCTATGAAATTAGAATAAAAATTTATACACAGGGTTGAAAGTGACAGAGTAGAAGAAGATATTTGCAACATATATCAACAAAGGATTAGTATCCACAATATATAAAGAACTCCTAGAAATGAGCAAAAGTTACAACAGTCAGATACTTCAGAGATGACGATGTCCAAATGGTCATTAAACATATACTCAATTGTAACAGTAATAAAGGAAATGTAGATTAATAAAGCAAGAGATGAGTTTTCTAATCAAATTGAAAAGAGAGTTTTAAGTCTGAAAATATCACTTACCATGGGAATGTGGGTAAGACTTCTCACATCTATCTGAACCATAATTTGATGCTAATTTGACAATAATGTGGAAAGGTGCACAAGAGATCAGTGTTTGTATGAGAAAACCACTGTTTCAAAGTAACCTACATATCCAACAATAAGAGAATGGACATTAAAACATGATGGAATGCTAGATAGTGGTGAAAAAATGAACGACCTAGATCTATATGTATCAATATGGACAAACCTCAAAAACAAAATAATTTTTTTTAAATGGTGCAGAATATATATACTATGGTGCAGTGGTGGTGGTTTAATCGCTGAGTTGTGTCCAACTCTTTGTGATCCAATGGACTGTAGCCCATGGGCTCCTCTGTCCATGGGATTCTTCAGGCAAGAATACTGGAGTGGTTGCCATTTCCTTCTCCGGGGGATCTTCCCAAGCCAGGGATTGAATCCAAGTCTCCTGCATTGCAGGCAGATTCTTTATCGACTGAGCTATGAGAGAAGCCCATACTATGGTACCATATAAATAAAATAAAAACACAAAACCATACCATATTTATGCATATAAGTGTGTGTTTAAATGTTTACAAGAACAAAAGAGGAACCAGAAAAATACCCACCAAAGCTGTAACAGTAGTCAGGTAAGTTGCATGAAACAGAACAAAGAGTGCTGCTTTAAGACAAGTTGAAATTTAACTATAATATTTTATTACTTAGGGGAAAAAGATTCAGTGAAAAATAAACAAATGTTAATGGTTGTTAATTCTCTGAGATAAAAATATTTACCTTTTTTATATTTTACTGTTCAGTGTCTCAAAAAATAGATTTCTGTATAATTTTCTGTGTCAAAATTTATATACTTTTATATGTCTCAAAAATAATAAGTCCTATTTATAAAAGATTTTCAATTTTTCCAAATGCAAAACAAATAGAAAAAAAACAGATATTGGGTTTTCTTTTAAAAAATATATTTTGCACAATTATGAAAAACAGGAAAATATTTAAAAAGCTAGCACTGGGAAATTTTCTTTCAAGATTCAATCTGTCACTTAATGCAATGACCATAACTTCTAATTTATAGATATCAACAACTGCATTTAGATAATTACACTGCTCTCTGAGGGAAACTGTCCTAATCACAGTTCCCTCTGAGGTAGTTATACTCAAGAGATATTATATTCTATTGCCTACTTACCCACATTTTCTCCTTAGAAATCTGAAAACAGTGTGAAGTATGTAATCAAAGTGGTGGGCAGCAGGGACAGGGGTGAAATAACGAGAAGCACTGGATTTCTTATGCCCTGGATAAACTAGAGATAAGGGAAAACTAAAACTAAGTAGAAAAAGACACACAGATTATTAGATAAGAACTAGTTGATAGAAAAAAGAGAAAACAAAGAAATGTAGACATTGAGAGTGGTTTTATGATGAACTGAAAGAAACATTTATCGTAGAGAACTAGAATAAAGCATCAGTTCAGTTCAGTTGCTCAGTCGTGTCCGACTCTTTGCGACCCCATGAATCGCAGCACGCTAGGTCTACTTTACTAGCATGTGAGATGAGTGCAATTGTGCGGTAGTTTGAGCATTCTTTTGCATTGCCTTTCTTTGGGATTGGAATGAAAACTGACCTTTTCCTGTCCTGTGGCCACTGCTGAGTTTTCCAAATTTGCTGGCATATTGCGTGCAGCACTTTCACAGCATCATCTTTCAGGATTTGAAACAGCTCAACTGGAATTCCCTTACCTCCACTAGCTTTGTTCATAGTGATGCTTCCTAAGGCCCACCTGACTTCACATTCCAGGATGTCTGGCTCTAGGCGAGTGATCACACCATCGTGATTATCTGGGTTGTGAAGATCCTTTTTGTACAGTTCTGTGTTTTCTTGTCACTTATTCTTAATAACTTCTGCTTCTATTAGGTCTAGACCATTTCTGTCCTTTATCGAGCCCATCTTTGCATGAAATGTTCCCTTGGTATCTCTAATTTTCTTGAAGAGATCTCTAGTCTTCCCCATTCTGTTGTTTTCCTCTATTTCTTTGCATTGATCGCTGAGGAAGGCTTTCTTATCTTTCTTGCTATTCTTTGAAACTCTGCATTCAGATGCTTATATCTTTCCTTTTCTCCTTTGCTTTTCACTTCTCTTCTTTTCACAGCTATTTGTAAGGCCTCCCCAGACAGCCTTTTGCTTTTTTGCATTTCTTTTCCAATTTCTTGATTTAAGGTCAGCATTTATATATATTTACTTGTATAGACACATACATATTACATGATAAAAACACATATATGTGGCATGATGCATAACATGGTTCTAACTGCGATTTATTAGATTTATTTACCACACTGTTTACAAGTTTTGTGCCCAAAAAAGAAATTAGTCAACTTATAATATTTTTTAAAGAACTGTGTTTAATCAACAAAAATAATAGACAACTTGATAAATTTTCATATTCTAATACAAATCCATTTAGGCAGTTAAAAATAGTATAAGTTGACTAATGTCTTTCCTGGGCACAAAACTTGTAAACAATGTGGTAAATAAATCTAATAAATTGCACTTAGAAGCATGTTATGTATCATGCCACATACATGTGTTTGAATCATGTAATATGTATATAGCTATACACGTAAATATATATAACTGGTGACCTTAAATCAATAAATTTAAAGTATAATTTAGTCTAACATTTCTTCAATTCAGTTCAGTTCAGTTGCTCAATCATGTCTGACTCTTTGCGACCCCATGAATCGCAGCATGCCAGGCCTCCCTGTCCATCACCAACTCCTGGAGTTCACTCAAACTCACGTCCATCAAGTCAGTGATGCCATCCAGCCATCTCATCCTCTGTCATCCCCTTCTCCTCCTGCCCCCAATCCCTCCCAGCATCAGAGCTGTCTCTTATACACATCTAGATGTGTATAAGAGACAGGTTGTAAGGATTTGGACACAACTGAGTAACTTTCACTTTCTTTTATTATATATATATATATATATATATATATATATA
>SJYX01021542.1:189763-222490 GCA_006410675.1 Oreotragus oreotragus | reverse complement strand
TTCTCTTGGCAAAACTCTATTAGCCTTTGCCCTGCTTCATTCTGTACTCCAAGGCCAAATTTGCCTGTTACTCCAGGTGTTTCTTGACTTCCTACTTTTGCATTCCAGTCCCCTATAATGAAAAGGACATCTTTTGGGGTGTTAGTTCTAGAAGGTCTTATAGGTCTTCATAGAACCTTTCAACTTCATTTTCTTCAATATTACTGGTCCAGGCATAGACTTGGATTACCATGATTTTGAATGGTTTGCCTTGGAAACAAACAGAGATCATACTGTTGTTTTTGAGATTGCATCCAAGTACTGCATTTTGGACCCTTTTGTTGACTATGATGGCTACTCCATATCTTCTAAGGGATTCTTGCCCACAGTAGTAGATATAATGGTCATCTGAGTTAAATTCACCCATTCCAGTCCATTTTAGTTCACTGATTTCTAAAATGTCGACATTCGCTCTTGCCATCTCCTGTTTGACCACTTCCAGTTTACCTTGATTCGTGATTCTAGGTTCCTATGCAATATTGCTATTTACAGCATCAGAACTTGCTTCTATCACCAGTCACAACCACAACTGGGTGTTGTTTTTGTTTTGGCTTCATCTCTTTGGCGTGCTACAAAGCAGTATGTAATTAATGCACTGGGGTTTAAAGATATGGGGATTTTGGACTCTGGAAGGTCTAGCCATATCACAGTTCCTGTTCTAGTATTTCCATTACATTTTTCTGTATTTTATTCTCAAGTGAATCCTTATTAATAATAATAATTATTATAATAAAAACACCAAAAACCCTAGCCTGAAAGTCTCTCTACTTTGCAACCAAAAGAACTTCACAAAAATGTCTGTCTCCTATAATTAAAAAAGGTTAAACTATGTTCATGTAGTTTTAGTGTAAGACATAAATCCATTTATTCCAACTTTTAAATTAAACATATAATCATTATGCATAATGTTTACTAACTGAGCATTCTAAACTCTACCACTTCTAACTACCTCCACATGACATAAGCAACTACACTTATTACTAACATTTCAACTACTTGAAGTTTTCACTATTTTGTTAACTACTCTGTCTTCAACATGCAAAGGAATCTGAGGTATAGCAGATACTCAATAAATATTTGGTTAAAAAAAAAAAAAAAGTGGTTGCCATTACACGTAAAATCCAGACTTGTTCTTATTCTGGCCTACAAAGCTCTCCACCATCAGGTCCTTGACTACTTCACCTCCTAGTAACTTTCTCCACAGGTTGCTACATTCCATAAACACTGGCCTCTGTGCTATTCTTGAAACACACCAAACAAGTCCCTGCTTCAGAGACTTCGTATTTGCCATTCTCTCAGTCTGGAACAATCTTCCACATATAAGATGGCTGGCTCCCTCACTTCATTCATGTTTCTGCTCTAAAGTCGCCTCCTCAGAGAGTCCTGCCTTAACTAATTATTTAAAATAGCCCTAGCACCTCATTTCATGATTCTCCATTCCCCTACACTGTTACATTGAGCCTCAGAACACTAATATCAGAACCTGACACTATATTACATTCTAGAAAATAATATAATTCAAGGGAAGAACTCAGTTTTGTTCAATGCTCTAATCTGCAGCACTTAAAACAATGTCTGATACATAATAATTGTCAGATATTTGTTGGCTGAATAAACAGTCATAATTTTTAAAGGTATTCCAGAACTTATGTAGTAACAACATCTATTTCAGTTATCATTTTTAAAAGAAAATTAATCATTGAAATCTATCATATCAAAAGACTAAAGAAAAAAATTAAAAGCATTTGACAAAATCTAGTGTCTGTTCATCGGAGACGGCAATGGCAACCCACTCCAGTACTCTCGCCTGGAAAATCCCATGGACGGAGGAGCCTGGTTGGCGGCAGTCCATGGGGTGGCTAAGAGTCAGACATGACTGAGTGACTTCACTTTCACTTTTCACTTTCACGACTGGAGAAGGAAATTGCAACCCACTCCAGTATAATTGCCTGGAGAATCCCAGGGACAGAGGAGCCTGTTGGGCTGCCGTCTGTGGGGTCGCACAGAGTCGGACACAACTGATGCGATTTAGCAGCAGCAGCAGCAGTGTGCCTGTTCATAATCAGGAAAAAAACTCAGCAAACCAGGAAAAACAGGGAAATTGCTTAACCTGACAAGGAACATTACACAAAAGCCTAGCGACAACTTCATGGTTATGATGAAAGACTGAATACTTTAATTGTTAAAACTGGGAATGAGGCAAGGTGTCTGTTCTCATTGCTCCTATTCATCATCACATTGGAGGTCCTAAATAGTGGGACAGATGAAGGAAAAGAAACAAGAGTTACATATATCTGGAAAGTAAAACTGTGTCTACTCATTGATGACATGATTTTCTACATAGAAAATTCCATGCACACATGATCATTCACTCAGTTGTGTCCGACTCTTTGCAACTCTATTAACCATAACCCCACCAGGCTCCTCTGTTCATGGGATTTCCCAAGCAAGAGTACTGGAATGGGTTGCCATTTCCTTCTCCAGGGAATCTTCTTGACCCAGGGACCTTCTTCTTGATCTCTGTCTTCTGCATTGCAGGCGGATTCTTTACCACTGAGCCACCTGGAAAGCCTAAGGGATCTATAAAAAAGCTCCTAGATATAATGTGCTTACCAAGGTAGCAGATAAAAAAGTCAAGACACAAAAAAATCACTTGTATTTCTAAATATTGGAAATGAAAAAAAAAACAGAAATAGAAAATTTTAAAACAGTATTCATTTCAATAGTTTAAAAATATTAAATACTGAGGTGTTAATCTAACAAAAAATGTGCAGGATCTATACACTAGAAAAAAGCAACCACCACACAGAGAATATATGTGAAACGCTGGGCTGGATGAATCACAAGCTGGAATGAAGACTGCCAGGAGAAATATCAATAACCTCAGATATGCAGATGATACCATTCTAATGGCAGAAAATGAAGAAGAAATAAGAACCCCTTGATGAGGGTGAAAGAGGAGAGTGAAAAGCTGGCTTAAAACTCAAAAAACTAAGATCACGGCATCCAGTCCCATCACTTCATGGCAAATAGATGGGGAAACAATGGAAATAGGGACAGACTTTATTTTCTTGGGCTCCAAAATCACTGCAGATGGTGACTGCAGCCATGAAATTCAGATGTTTGCTCCTTGGAACAAAAGCTATGATAAACCTAGACAGTGTATTAAAAAGGAGAGATATCACTTTGCTGACAAAGGTACATATAGTCAAAGCTATAGTTTTTCCAGTAGTTATGTATGGATGTGCAAGCTGGAAAATAAAGAACACTGAGCACTGAAGAACTGATGCTTTCTTATTGTGGTGGTGGAAAAGACTCTTGAGAATCCCTTGGACAGCAAGGAGATCAAACCAGTCAATCCTAAAGGAAATCAACCCTGAATATTCATTGGAAGGATTGATGCTGAAGCTTATCTGATGAGAAGAGCCAATTCGTTGGAAAAGACCGAGATGCTGAGAAAGACTGTGGGCAGGAGTAGATCAGGACGACAGAGGATGACATGGCATCATCGATTCAATGGACATGAGTTTGAGCAAACTCCAGGAGACAGAGAAGGACAGGGAAGTCTGCAGTCTGCTGCAGTCCATGGGGTCCATGTCAGACACAACTTAGCATCTGAACAACAAGATTGCTCATGGATTAATTATTCAATATTGTTGCAATATTAGGGAAGGGAAGTCACTCAGTCATGTCTGACTCTTTGTGACCCCGTGGACTGTAGCCTACCAAGCTCCTCTGTCCATGGGATACTCCAGGCAAGAATACTGGAGTGGGTTGCCATTTCCTTCTCCAGGGGAACTTCCCGACCCAGGGATCGAACCTGGGTTTCCCGCGTTGGAGGCAGACGCTTTAACCTCTGAGCCACCAGGGAAGCGGTTGCAATGTTAATTCTCCTTAAACTGATATATAGATTTAACACAATCCCAGTCAAAATCTTGGAAGGAATTCTGTTAATATCAATAAGCTGATTCAAAAATTTGTATGGAGCACTTCCCAGATGGTCCAGTGGTAAGGAGTGTGCTTGCCAATGCAGGAGGCACAGGTTTGAGCCCTGGTCCAGAAAGAGTCCACATACTACAGAGCAACTAAGCCCATGAGCCACAACTACTCAGCTGTGCGCTGCAAATGCTGAAGTTCACAGGCCTAGAGCCCCTGAGCCCATCCAACGGGAAAAGCCACCACGATGACAATCCCATGCAAAGCAACGAAGAGCAGCCCATGTGCAGCAAGACCCCATGCAGCCAAAAGTAAACGATCAACCGATTTTTAAAGTTTTGTATGGAAACAGAAAGGAACTAGAGTAGCCAAAACAAGAATGACGCTAAAGGACTCATAATGCCTATCTATTTACTTTGGTCAAAATAAGCATGAATTCACCAAAATGGACACAGATCAATAGGAAAAAATAGAGAGCTGTTAAATAGACCCACAGGTATACAGTCAATTGATTTCTGACAAAGATGTAATGGCACTTCAATGCAGAAAGATGGTTTTTAAACAAATGCTCTGGAACAATAAAGTACTCTTCTGCAAAATTCTGAGCCTTAACCCATGCCTCATACCTTATACAAAAACAGTCACATACATCAGAATGGATAGACCTAAATGTAAAACTTAAAGCCATAAAATGTCTAGAAAAATATAGGAGAAAATCTTTGTGATATTGGGTTGGGCAAAGTTTTTTTTTTAACTATGACACAAAAACATTCATAAGAGAAAAAACTGGTAACTTGGACTTCCTCAAAATTCAGGTTAACTCAGAAAAATGGTTTCAACTATTGTACAGTTTTAAATTGTAAACATTTTCAACTGTGTATATTTCCTTTAATGCATAACAGACAACTGTTTAGAGGCAGAGCACATGAAGAACACTGATTTGAGAGCATAAAATAATAATTTTGCTAGTTCACCTCAAGATATCTTCACTAGTTCCATAAGCTATATTCCATATGATCAAAATTATAACATCTAAAAGGTATCTCCAGTATTTTGGAAGCCAATTTAAGACACTGAGAATAACTACAAAACAACCTGATTTTCATTTGGGTATATATCCATCCATACCACAACAACTTATTTATAGAGAAGTGCTTGTGACTGGCAGCTGAAAACCTATTTCATCTTTTAAAAACAAAACAAAACATTTCCCCCAAAAAACATGGAAATGTTAACTGTTGACTTTTTTAAAGCAGAAAATGAAGAAATTTATTTTTTCTCAGAAATATAGTTTTCTCTGTTTCTGGTGGAAGCTGCATTTGTTGTTTAATCGTTGCTGCTGCTAAGTCGCTTCAGTTGTGTCAGACTCTGTGTGACCCCATAGACGGCAGCCCACAAGGCTTCCCGTCCCTGGGATTCTCCAGGCAAGAACACTGGAGTGGGTTGCCATTTCCTTCTCCAGGCGATCTTCCCAGACCCAGGGACTGAACCCACATCTACTGCATTGCAGGCAGATTCTTTACCACTGAGCCACCAGGGAAACCCACCTTCATTAAATGTATATTTGATCTAAGATCGAACATTAAACCATTCAGTTAACGCACACAATAACTGAGAAGCTTGTTAAGAGACACTATGTTAGGTACTAGAAAGATGGTAGTGAGCAGGCAAAGTAAGGCTTCTATTCTTACAGAGCTTACAATCTACCCAGCAAATGGTAGACAGAGAATACACAAGTAAAAAAAAAGATAAGAAGTAAATAGGGGTCTCATTGTTTTTATAAAAATCAAGTAGAGTAACAGAGCATGAGTATGTCGCAGCAGGAGTTAATATAGATTTGAAGATGAAGGAAGTCTCTTGATGACATCTGCTCTAAGACTCAGTTCAGTCGCTCAGTCCTGTCCGACTCTATGCAACCCCATGAATCGCAGCATGCCAGGCCTCCCTGTCCATCACCAACTCCTGGAGTTCACTCAGACTCACGTCCATCGAGTCAGTGATGCCATCCAGCCATCTCATCCTCTGTCGTCCCCTTCTCCTCCTGCCCCTAATCCCTCCCAGCATCAGGGTCTTTTCCAATAAGTCAACTCTTCGCATGAGGTGGCCAAAGTACTGGAGTTTCAGCTTTAGTATCATTCCTTCCACAGAAATCCCAAGGCTGATCTCCTTCAGAATGGACTGGTTGGATCTCCTTGCAGTCCAAGGGACTCTCAAGAGTCTTCTCCAACACCACAGTTCAAAAGCATCAATTCTTTGGAGCTCAGCTTTCCTCACTGTCCAACTCACACATCCATACATGACCACTGGAAAAACCATAGCCTAGACTGGACGGACCTTTGTTGGCAAAGTAATGTCTCTGCTTTTCAATATGCTATCTGCTGCTGCTGCTGCTGCTAAGTCACTTCAGTCGTGTCCGACTCTGTGTGACCCCATAGACGGCAGCCCACCAGGCTCCCCCATCCCTGGGATTCTCCAGGCAAGAACACTGGAGTGGGTTGCCATTTCCTTCTCCAATGCATGAAAGAGAAAACTGAAAGTGAAGTCGCTCAGTCTGTCCGACTGTTAGCAACCCCATGGACTGCAGCCCACCAGGCTACTNATCCTCTTGTCATCCCCTTCTCCTGCCTTCAATCTTTCCCAGCATGAGGGTCTTTTACAGTGAATCAGTTCTTCCCATCAGGTGGCCAAAGTATTGGAGCTTCAGCTTCAGCATCAGTCCTTTCTATTAATATACAGGATTCATTTCCTTTAGGATGGACTGGCTTGATCTCCTTGCAGTCCAAGGGATTCTCAGAGTCTTCTCCAACACCACTGTTCAAGAACATCACTACTTCGGCACTGAGTCTTCTTAATAGTCCAACTCTCACATCCATACATGACTACTGGAAAAGCAATAGCTTTGACTAGATGGACACTTGTTGGCAAAGTAATGTCTCTGCTTTTTAATATGCTATCTAGGTTGTTCATAGCTTTTCTTCCGAGGAGCAAGTGTCTTTTAATTTCATGACTGCAGTCACCACCTGCAGTGATTTGGAGACCAAAGAAGCAAAGTCTTTCACTGTTTCCATTGTTTCCCCAAATATTTGCCATAAAATGTTGTGACCAGATGTGATAATCTTAGTCTTTTGAATGTTGAGTTTTAAGCCAGTTTTTTCACTCTCCTCTTTGACTTTCGTCAAGAGGCTCTTCACTTCCTCTTTGCTTTCTGCCATAAAGGTGTGTCATCTGTATATCTGAGGTTATTGATATTTCTCTCAGAATCTTGACTCCAGATTGTGTTTCATCCAGTCTGGCATTTCGCATGATGTACTCTGCGTATAAGTTAAATAAGCAGGGTGACAATAGACAGCCTTATTGTACTCCTTTCCCAATTTGCAACCAGTCTGTTGTTCCATGTTCGGTTCTAACTGTTGCTTCTTGACCTGCATACAGGTTTCTCAGGAGGCAGGTAAGGCGGTCTGGTATTCTCATCTCTTGAAGAATTTTATACAGTTTGTTGTGATCCACACAGTCAAAGGCTTTGGCATAGTCAAAAAACAGAAGTTGATATTTTCCTAGAACTCTCTCACTTTTTCGATGATCCAGCAGATGTTGGCAATTTGATCTCTGGTTCATCTGCCTTTTCTAAATACAGCTTGAACATCTGGAAGTTCTTGGTTCACATACTGTTGAAACCTGGCTTGGAAATTTTTGAGAATAATTTGCTAGCATGTGAGATGAATGCAATGCAATAGTTTGAACATTTCTTTGGCATCACAAAATGAAATATACAGCATAAACAATATGGTCAATAATACTGTAATATCTGAGTATAGGGGCAGATATTAGACTATCATGGTGATCATTTAATAAGCATGCAAATGTTAAATCATTAGTACATCTGAAATTAGCATAATATCATATATCAACTATTTTTTAATAAAAATAAAATGTTTAATAAATGTTATTTTGTAAACAATGAAAATTTGATTCCCATCATCAATCTTTTGGCTAATTTTCAAATGGGAAAATAACCATAACAAAACCACTGTAATTTGTCCAGTATCATGGAACAAATTAGTATCATTGTTGGAACTAGAATTCATGTCTCCTGATTCTCACACAGTGCAAAAAAGACATTGAAGAGAATGTTAAGATCTCTGGATGAAAAGTGATAACTGGAGTGAATCTAAATCTGCACCTCAATGTTCCTTGCAGCATTATTTACTACAGCCAAGATATAGAAGCAACCTAAATGTGCATCAGTAGAAAAATGGATAAAGAAGACGTGGTGTATATATACACAATAGAATATTACTTAGCCACAAAAACAATGAAATCTTGCCATTCTCCACATCATGGATGGATCTAGTAGGTCTTTTCCTAAACAAAAAAAGTCAGAGAAAGACAAAATTTCACTTATATGTGGAATCTAAAAAGAAAAACAAACATAATAAAAAAACAAAGCAGTCTCATATATAGAGAGAACAAACTTACAGACAAGAGGAGTGTGGTCAATTGAGCAAAGTAAGTAAAGGGTATTAAGAGGCTCAAGTGTTAGTCGCTCAGTCACATCTGAACCTGTGATCCCATGAACAGTAGACCAGCAGGCCCCTCTGCCCACGGAATTCTCCAGGCAAGAATATAGGAGTGGGCTGCCAATCACTTCTCCAGGACATCTTCCTGTCCCAGGGATCGAACCCGGATCTCCTGCATTGCGGGCAGATTCTTTACCAACTGAGCCAGCAGGGTAAACTTTTAGCTATAAAATAAATAAATCATGGCACTATATGATGACTATAGTCATACAGTGTTGTAATAACATTGTATGGCAATAGATCGTGATTAGACTGAGTGTGATGGTCATTTAGTAATAAAATCACTATATTGTGTACCTGAAATAATATAATACTCTGGGTCAATTATATTTCAACACACAAAGCCACTGAAACAGGAGCCTTCAAAACCTGATCAATGACAAGAAAAGACCAAGAGATGGCAGTATATCCACATACAAAGAGGTCAGCTGTATTTCCTTTCTTCAAATGTTTTTCCTCTCCCTTCTCAAAACACACACACACACACACACACACACACACACACACACAGCAGATCATCCAAACTCAGCCATTGATATCCTGAACACACCACAGTTTCTCCTTTGCCTGATTAACCTTCAGCTCAGTGCAGTCCAGTTGCTCAGTCGTATCCAACTCTTCAAGACCCCACAGACTGCAGCACACCAGGCCTCCCTGCCCATCACCAACTCCCGGAGTGCACTCAGACTTGTGTCCATCGAGTCAGTGATGCCGTCCAACCGTCTCATCATCTGTCATCCTTCTCCTCCAGCCTTCAGTCTTTCCCAGCATCGGGGTCTTTTCCAAGAGTCAGTTCTTCACATCAGGTGGCCAAAGTATTGGAGCGTCAGCATCAATACTTCCAATGAATGTTCAGGACTGATTTCTTTTAGGATTGAATAGTTTGATCTCCTTACAATCCAAGAAACTCCCAAGAGTCTTCTCCATCAGAACAGTTCAAAAGCATCAATTCTTTGGTGCTCAGCTTTCTTTATAGTCCAACTTTAACATACATACATGACTACTGGAAAAACCATAGCTTTGACTAAACGGACCTTTGTTGGCAAAGTAATGTCTCTGCTTTTAAAATGCTATCTAGGTTGGTCATAGCTTTTCTTCCAAGGAGCAAATATCTTTTACTTTCATGGTTGCAGGCAGCATCAGCAGTGACTTTGGAGCCCAGAAAAATAAAGTCTGTCACTGTTTCCACTGTTTCCCCAACTATATGCTTTGAATTGATGGACCAGATGCAATAATCTTAGTATTCTGAACATTGAGATTTAAGCCAACTTTTTCTTTTTCTTTCTTTTTTTTTTNTCTGCAGTGATTTTGGAGCCCTCCAAAATCTGTCTCTTATACACATCTAGATGTGTATAAGAGACAGCCTCAATCCATAGTTCATCAGGCACTCTATCTATCAGATATAGTCCCTTAAATCTATTTCTCACTTCCACTGTATAATCATAAGGGATTTGATTTAGGTCATACCTGAATGGTCTAGTGGTTTTCCTTACTTTCTTCAACTCAAGTCTGAATTTTGTAGTAAGAAGTTCATGATCTGAGCCACAGTCAGCTCCTGGTCTTGTTTTTGTTGACTGTATAGAGCTTCTCCACCTTTGGCTGCATAGAATATAATCAGTCTGACTTCGGTGTTGACCATCTGGTGATGTCCATGTGTAGAGTCTTCTCTTGTGTTGTTGGAAGAGGGTGTTTGCTATGACCAGTGCATTTTCTTGGCAAAACTCTCTTTGACCTGCTTTATTCTGTATTCCAAGGCCAAATTTGCCTGTTATTCCAGGTGTTTCTTGACTTCCTACTTTTGCATTCCAGTCCCCTATAATGAAAAGGCTATCTTTTTTGGGTGTTAGTTCTGACAGAATGTGGTCCACTGGAGAAAGGAATGGGAAACCAGTTCAGTATTCTTGCCTTGAGAACCCCATGAACAGTATGAAAAGGCAAAATGATAGGATACTGAAAGAGGAACTCCCCAGGTCAGTAGGTGCCCAATATGCTACTGGAGAGAAGTTGAGAAATAACTCCAGAAAGAATGAAGGGATGGAGCCAAAGCAAAAACAATACCCAGTTGTGGATGTGACTGGTGACAGAAGCAAGGTCCGATGCTTAAAGGGCAATACTGCATAGGAACCTGGAATGTCAGGTCCATGAATCAAGGCAAATTGGAAGTGGTCAAACAAGAGATGGCAAGAGTGAACATCGACATACTAGGAATCAGTGAACTAATATGGACTTGAAAGGGTGAATTTAACTCAGACTACCATATATCTACTACTGTGGGCAGCAATCCCTCAGGAGTAGCCATCATGGTCAACAAAAGAGTCCAAAATGCAGTACTTGGATGCAATCTCAAAAACGACAGAATGAGCTCTGTTTGTTTCCAAGGCAAACCATTCAATATCACAGTAATCCAAGTCTATGCCCCAACCAGTAACATTAAAGAAGCTCTAAGACTAGAAATGACTAAAATGTAACCAAGATTTCAAGTAAGTCCTTTCCAAGGAAAAAACAATTCATAAAAACCTTTAAAGCAGGAATAAATTTGGTGTGTTTGAAGAAGAACAATTATAAACTTATCTAGAACATGAGCCAGAGAAAGCAGCCCAGGATCATACCAGTGATTTACTCACACTTATCTGAACATAGGAAGAGGCACTGTAAAGGAGAAAGAACCCTAAAATAAAACTTAGAAAGTTCAGCTGGTGGGAATTCCCTGGCAATCCAGTGAGTAAGACTTTGACTTCCCAATGCAGGGAGCACAGATTCGATCCCTGGTTGGGGAACTAAGATCCTGCTTGCCATGTGGTATGGCCAAAAAAAAAAAAGAAATGCTAGAGACTAACACCACCATAACTGAAGTAAGAATGCCTTTGATGGACTCATTAGTAGACTCGACATTGCTCAGAAAAGATCTGGGCTTGAGGATATATCAATAGAAACTTACAAAATGAAAGGAGGATACATGGTGGTGGGGGAGGGAGAGGTTGGGGGGCAGGGACACATAAACAAGAATATAAGAATATCCAAGAATTATGGGTCAACTAAAAAAGGTGTTAATGTATACACATAATGGGAACACTGAAGAAATATTTGAAGCAATGACTGAGAATTCCTCCAAATTAATGTCAGACATAAAACCACAGATCCAGGAGTCAGAGAAGACAAAGCAAGATAAACGCCAAGAGTAAATTATATAGCATAAGTCATTCAATAAATGAAGCACTGTATTAAAATTAAAGCACATAAAATTATACATAATAGCCAATAGTATTTAGAATAATAGTTCATTAAAAATTTTTTATCACTAAAAATTGTTTATCATACATTTTCCCCACTAGAAGGAAAGCTGTATGAAGCAGGATGTGAATGTGTATTCACTGCTGTATCATAAAATATTGTTGGGTACATAGCAGGCCCTTAATAAATATTTCTTCAATAAATATCATCCAAAATAATAGAATCATTTAAAAATTTCAAGGGGACTTCGCTGGTGCTCCAGTGGCTAAGATTCTGCACTCCCAATGCAGGGAGCCCAGACTTGATACTTGGTCGGAAACTAAATCCTGGATGCCACAACTGAGAGTTCGTGTGCTGCAACTAAAAGATTCTGCATGCCAGAGATCTGGTGTGCCACAACTAAGACCTATTATAAAAACATAACAAAAATGTCAAGGAAAGGGTTCATAAGATACTTTACTGTGAAAAGAATCTCAAGGCAAGGAAATACAGCATTGCTATCCAATAGAAATATGATGTGAGCTACATGTGTAATTTAAAATGTGCAGACACATTTAAAACAATAAAAAGAAACATGAAATTTTAATTTTATTGTTACCCATTATATACAAAATATTATGACTTCAACCTGTCAGGATAAAAACATCTTTATGAGATATATTCTTTTTTATGTGTGTTAAAACCTCAAAATATAGTGTTTATTTTACATTTAGCACAAAGTCTATATGGACTAGCTACATTTCAAGTGCTTAATAGCCACTTGTGGTTAAGGATTACTGTACTAGATAGTATAAAGTATATAGTACCCCTAAAGAAAACATGAATCAACCATTAACTAAAACATTTCATTTCCAAAGCATAATAGCAGCTTCAGTTCAGTTCAGTCGCTCAGTCGTGTCCAGCTCTTTGCGAACCCATGAATTGCAGCACGCCAGGCCTCCCTGTTCACCAACTCCCGGAGGTCACCCAAATTCATGTGCATTGAGTTGGTGATGCCATCCAGCCATCTCATCCTCTGTCGCCCCCCTTCTCCTCCTGCCCCCAGTTCCTCCCAGCATCAGGGTCTTTTTCAATGAGTGGCCAAAGTATTGGAGTTTCAGCCTCAGCATCAGTCCTTCCAATGACACCCAGGACTGATCTCCTTTAGGATGGACTGGTTGGATCTCGTTGCAGTCCATGGGACTCTCAAGAGTCTTCTCCAACACTACAGTTCAAAAGCATCAATTCTTTGGTGCTCAGCTTTCTTCACAGTCTAACTCTCACATCCATACATGATCACTGGAAAAACCATAGCCTTGACTAGACGGACCTTTGTTGGCAAAGTAATAGCTCTGCTTTTTAATATGCTATCTAGGTTGGTCATAACTTTCCTTAGGTTATACAAAAAGAATGTGAAAAAGGTAAATCCTCAAAGGAGTTTTCCAAGCATCTTGATTTTCTTATGAATATTCAATTTCTAATTATGCAGATATTGGGTGGGGAAAAACAGTATTTGGATCTTACCTAAATCTAAGAAATTTGTTTCTCGTTGCTAAAATACTGTATTCTATTTACTCTTGGCATCACTATCATCTTTGATATTTATTGTATATACACCCAAGATACTCAAGCAAAATAGTTTCCTTCTCTAAAAAGAATTTAGTCCATATATATAAGATTTCAAAGAAACTGGCATGAGCAAAACTGAGGAAAAAAACAACTTCCTTAACCACAACATACAGAAACTAAAATAGTAACATAGCAGGATACTGCAAGAAATCTTATTACCCTTTCAAAGGTGATAAGAAAGCAACCAGATAAATTATTTTAACTATTGGTGGTTTGCTGCTGCTGCTGCTAAGTCGCTTCAGTCGTGTCCGACTCTGTGCGACCCCATAGACGGCAGCCCACCAGGCTCCTCTGTCCCTGGGATTCTCTAGGCAAGAACACTGGAGTGGGTTGCCATTTCCTTCTCCAATGCAGGAAAGTGAAAAGTGAAAGTGAAGTCGCTCAGTCATGTCTGACTCGTAGCGACCCCATGGACTGCAGCCTACCAGTCTCCTCTGCCCATGGGGTTTTCCAGGCAAGAGTGCTTAGACAGTAAAAAATCTGCTAGCAATTCAGGAGACTGGGGTTCAATCCCTGGGTCAGGAAGCTCCCCTGAAAGAGAGAATGGCAACCCAGGCCAGTGTTCTTGCCTGGCAGTTTTTACAGGCAGAGGAGCCTGGCGGGCTACATTCCATGGGTCACAAAGAGTAAGACACGACTGAGTGACTAATACCTTCACACTTTCTCTTTAAGTAGCAATAGTTCTCGATAATCCAAAAATCAATTATATTTGCCAGGTATGAACTTCGCTTTTATGTTTTTTACAAGAGTTTTCAACCTGCAGTCTGAATTAAAATAAATAATAATCATTCCTTAGCACATCTGCAGCCCAGAAATTACAGGCATAGCGAACAAAAAAACAAAAACCAATCTACCGCAAAACTGTTACAGATAGTCCACAAAGCAAACAACCCTACAGCAAAAAGTCCAGATTTCAATTTACGTTTTCTTAGAAGTATTATAAAAACTACCAACCAGAGACAATTTCAGTAAGACATGCCAAAGTTTATTCCTTTAAATTATAAGCATTTAAAAACTAAAGTTTTTTCTTCCTGGTTACATTAAATTTATTATAAAGTTAATCCAAAAAATTGGGGGGTACTGTAAAGGTGGGTCTACAATTTAATCCAATATTTACTGTGAATTAAGGAAGAAGTCAGTTGTGCTGATATTTCAGTTCAGTCGCTCAGTTGTGTCCGATTCTGCAACCCCATGAATCGCAGCATGCCAGGCCTCCCTATCCATCACCAACTCCTGGAGTTCACTCAGACTCACGTCCATCAAGTCCGTGATGCCATCCAGCCATCTCATCCTTGGTCGTCCCCTTCTCCTCCTGCCCCCAATCCCTCCCAGCATCAGAGTCTTTTCCAATCAGTCAACTCTGCATGAGATGGCCAAAGTACTGGAGTTTCAGCTTCAGCATCATTCCCTCCAAAGAAATCCCAGGGCTGACCTCCTTCAGAATGGACTGGTTGGACCTCCTTGCAGTCCAAGGGACTCTCAAGAGTCTTCTCCAACACCACAGTTCAAAAGCATCAATTCTTTGGCACTCAACTTTCTTCACAGTCCAACTCTCACATCCATACATGACCACATGAAAAACCATAGTCTTGACTAGATGGACCTTAGTCGGCAAAGCAATGTCTCTGCTTTTCAATATGCTATCTAGGTTGGTCATAACTTTTCTTCTAAGGAGTAAGCGTCTTCTAATTTCATGGCTGCAGTCACCATCTGCAGTGATTTTGGAGCCCCAAAAAATAAAGTCTGACACTGTTTCCACTGTTTCCCCATCTATTTCCCATGAAGTGATGGGACTGGATGCCATGATCTTTGTTTTCTGAATGTTGAGCTTTAAGCCAACTTTTTCACTCTTCTCTTTCACTTTCACCAAGAGGCTTTTTAGAAGAGAATTAGGATTATCCAGATTTCAGTTGAGAGAATACATTTAATATCAGGAGGTAAATATTGATATAATATTTTCCATAGGCTTTATGGAATATACATATGCATGCTAGAATGTATGTCATAATCAAATCTGGAGTAGTATTTTAGGGCTGGAAAATCAGATTTGTTTTTTAATTGTTAATGTTTATTCTCAGGAGGATGGGTGGGTCTTATTTAGATTGTATAGATTTTTAGTTTCAACTCTGAAAATGGACTAGATTGGCAAACTTTTGATTTTCTTTAGCTCAAATGCCAAAACTTATTTGGTATATGTGACCTGCGTATACTTAAATAGTAGTTGTAAAGACCTGGTTACTAGTGTCAGGATCAACTCAATAATTATTGACGTAATTATCTCACTATGTACATGCAGCTTTTGAGAGATGACATGATGACTGGGCTTCCTTGGTAGCTTGCTAAGTCGCTTCAGTCGTGTCCGACTCTATGGGACCCCATAGACGGCAGCCCACCAGGCTCTCCCGTCCCTGGGATTCTCCAGGCAAGAACACTGGATTGGGTTGCCATTTCCTTTTCCAATGCATGCAAGTGAAAAGTGAAAGTGAAGTCGCTCAGTCGTGTCAACTCTTAGCAACCCCAATGGGGCTAAAGTTCCAAATTTGTAACTCATAATGTTAAATTAATTAAACCAATTAAGTCAATAAAAGTAATGAGAAAGAATCTATATTGGTATAACTTTATTCCTGAAAAATACAGGAATTACTGGAACATGCAAATACAAAATACATTGCTGTGTTTTCAAGATTTCTTTATGCCACAAATGGGCATTTTCATTTACAGCAGAAAGCAATGCAGTAATTGGCATGACCAAGGTACAGTTTGCTCAGTACGTTGTATTCAATAATGTTTATAGCTAGAACTCCTTCCACTTGGAAAACTATGCCTAAAAAGGAATTCTCTTTGAAGACTAAAGGAATTTAATTAAAGATAAAGCCACTTGGGTGGCCACATAGCACATCAAACAGATCATAGTTCAAACTTCAAGCAGAATTATTACTATTCAGTTACAAAAGCATGACTCATAGGAATATAAATGAAGAGTCATGTTTTTTCTGTGTACATCAACTTAGCTCCAGAAATTCACGTTAAAATTCAGCACTATCACATTTGCTTATTACATACATTTTAGCTTCAACTTAATTTCAAGTGGTTAAACACTGATCATGGGGAAGGCAATGGCACCCCACCCCAGTACTCTCGCCTGGAAAATCCAATGGACGGAGTAGCCTGGTGGGCTGCAGTCCATGGGGTCGCTAACAGTCGGACAGACTGAGAGACTTCACTTTCACTTTTCTCTGTCATGCATTGGAGAAGGAAATGGCAACCTACTCCAGTGTTCTTGCCTGGAGAATCCCAGGGATGGGGGAGCCTGGTGGGCTGCCGTCTATGGGGTCACACAGAGTCGGACACGACTGAAGTGACTTAGCAGCAGCAAACACTGATCAATGACCTACTATCAAATAAAAACAAATTTTTAATTACTTTAAACAACATGCTTGAAAATTATTGATCTTAAAGAACCAGAAATAATAAATTAAAAGTTCATTAGAAATGTAACAAAGCCTTAATATTATAAATGAATGCAGTTTTTCCAATTTTGCAAGAGAACTGTCACATTCATATAGAAAAAAAAGTGTTCTGAAAAACCTAAAAATATTATCAAGGATTTAAAAACTTTCATGATAAACTGTCCTCAGATTTCCATTACAGACTGTCTACAGGCAAGTACAATATCATTTTTTAACCCCTGCTGATTTGTTTATCTCACATAGAATAACAAGCACAGTTCAGTGAAATCTCTTCAGTACATGTAACCAGGAAAAAAACCTTTCAGAAATGAACACACCTTCCTTGCCTTTCTAAATCAAACATACTGAAAGTTAAGACTGTATTGACTGATACATCATCACTAATGTACCATATTCCATTATAGTCCTTTAATAGATTAATAATAAGGACTTTAAGGCTAAAGGTGTAACAGATGATATGTTTTAAAGTTAGTAAACTGGTTGCTAATTTCCTATTGTCACTTCAGTTGCAAGCAGTTTCATTCCTTCATTGCTGATTGTAAGCTGAAGAATACAATCAATAAACAATCTTCTACACCTGAAAGAAAGCTTTCAGCCTCTATCAACTAATATGGTACAATGTTAAAAAAAAAAAACAGGAAGAGAGATAAATAACTGAATAAGTAAATAAGTAAAAATTACTCATAAATAAGATTTACGCGGTAGATTAAAGATAGGCTTTTAGTTGCTAAGTCGTGTCCAACTCTTTATTGACCCCACCTAGTAGAGCCCACCAGGCTCCTCTGTCCATGGGATTTCCCAGGCAAGGATACTAGAGTGGGTTGCCATTTCCTTCTCCAGAGGATCTTCCCAACCCAGGGACTGAACACAAGTCTCTTGTATTGCAAGGAGATTCTTTGCCACTTTGCCACCAGGAAAGCCCCAGGTTCAAGTCAGTAAAAGATGTTATAGGCAACTCAGAGATGTGCTATCAAGAGCATCTATATAATGAAGTAAAGTAACTTCAGACACTAGGCTCTTCTCCTTTAAACACAAAAAGATTGGCTTTTTTCCTTTAAACACAGAAAAGGCTACAAGTGAATCTGGAACAATTAAAGTAAAATTTGTAATCGAATTCCACAAGAGACAGTTGAATGAGTAAAGGAAATGAAGTAGTCTAAGTTATTATGACAAATGGCATCAAAACTGGATGGAATTACTGAATAATGAAGCAGTTGCACAACGGGAAGTCACTGGCAGACAACTGTGATAGATCAAGAGGCCCCATGAACACAGAAGTACTCAAAGTAATGAATAAAACAATAAAGTACTCCTAAACTAAGACAGAAAAGCAAGATATAATTTCCTGAAAAATTTCAGAGATCAAAAATATAAATATTAATAGTCAACTTGCAAGTGTTTATTAAGCATCAACTATGTAATCTGCAGTATATCAAATATGAAATATATTCCTCTTCCACAAGGGGCTTCTAAGAAAATAAAACACATATATCACAGACACACATGAAAAAAAAAATTTATGCTAAGGAAAGCAAGTTCTTTTGTTTTATTGCTAATACCAGATGATGAATAAAGATGCAATATGAGGCATGCTCATACACTAGCTGAGTATTAAACAATACTCTGGAAGGTAATTNAGTGTTTAGTGTCCCTTCGTCTATCATGTTTTTATGCTTCAGTAAACAATTTTTGGAGCTATTGATCCATTTTTGTCGAGAGATATAACAAATCAATACACTAAAATGTAAATTTGACATATACATAAATATAAATAAAACATATGTTACATATAAATTCAATATACATGTTATGAATATGTGTGTGTATGCTAAGTCATTTGAATCATGCCCAGTTCTGTGCAACCCTATGGACTGTAGCCTGCCAGGATCCTCTATCCATGGGATTCTCCAGGCAAGAATACTGGAGTGGGTTGCAATGCCCTCCTCCAGAGGATCTTCTCCACCCATGGATCAAACCCCTGTCTCTTATGTCTCCTGCATTGGCAGGTGGGTTCTTTACCAGTAGTGCCACCTGGGAGGCCCTGCTATTAATACATATGATGTGAAATTATATTTTAGCTTTGATAAATTTTACCCCCTGAAAACGTAAACAGAAGGTGAAAATTAAATAAAACAAGATTTCTCTAAAGATTACAATCTCTATTTTGAATTTTTGAAATACAGATTTAAATTATTTTCCCATAACTCACCTATCTTATGTGGATCACTTGTTACACCACAGGAAAATATTTTTGGGGTAATCAAGCAGAGCATCAATATCTCTAAGCCATTGCCTTCTCCAGTATATTTTCCTAAAGGGACTTAATTTTTTGGTTTTATTCCTCAGGAATTTGTTCACAGGGATCAAATGTGAGGAGTCAATGATGTAGACAATATCTACATGGAGTAGTGGTAGAATATAGAATGAAATCTACCACATCCATTCCTACTGAAGTGGTGTCTCAGAAGTGAGACAAAATTTACTAAAGTTTTAATAAAGTCCATTCAGAGATGAATGCAGATTTTAGGAACAAAAATACATCTTTGAATGTGTGAGGGCACAGAACTGTATGGGGGAACAGAGGGCTAAACCTCTAGAGGACATACTCTCTTCAAGACAAAAGAAACTTTTGGAGGTTCACAAAGCTCCAGGTGTAAACTCTATGCCAACTCTTTACACCATCCAACACTTACTCATCAACACTGGTTAATAAATGCAGATCAGTGATTTGTTAAATGCTTATCTTAATTAAAGGGGATATAATTACAGTGTATTCACCAAACTAACATACTCAGTAATCCTTCATTTACTTGGCATTGTTACTGAGGGAAACGCTTTTATGTAAAGAGAATTTACATGTAACTATCTCAAGTACAAAATCCCTTTGAAAATTGAAATATCATTATTAAAAAAAGTCTCTGTAAAGTTTATTCTATATCCCTCGACTTTCTAAAACAAAACATAGTGAATAGGCACCCCCTACCCTCAATGATACCACAGGAAGAGCATCAGTGATTTTGCTGTACTCTATAAAGTGATGCCTTTAGAGACTCTTGACACATGTAAGATTTCTTCCCTCTCCATTAAATGGCCTCAAGGAGTTCCACTTCTCCTTTTAAGTTTCTCTGGCTCCTCCCCTATGGACAGGGAGTTTTCAGTTGAGCCATTGTACCAGAGTGCCTGCTGAAAGTACTGTCTTCCCATTCTTTTTCTTTTCCTTCCCTTCCCTTCTTCCATTCTTTCAAATTAATGTTTCTAATTTGTTTAAGGCTGGAAGACAGGTATTCATATAAATAATAGCAGTGAATGTGTTACAAGACTCCATCAGTCTCCTGTGGTGGCCAATGGCTTTTCTAGGGAGCCATGTAGTAGGCTGAGGGAGCTGGTTCTGGGAAATCTGTCTCCTGGCATGTTTTTTTCTTTTGTCTTTCTGTGTTCTCAGCTGTGCTCTTGAGGAACTGAGGGCTGACTTCTTGTTAGGTGTCATCATTTTGTAAGTTATGAAAAGCAATTAACAATGTCTGTATTCCTTTATAATATTTTAAACGTAAAATGAAAAAATCATCACTAAAAGAAAAAGCACATGAGCACATACTCTTTCTGTAATTGTAAATTTTCTTGGCATTTGTTTCAGTTCATATTTCCTGCTATTGGCATCAGATCCATTATACTTAGAGATGCTAGGTGAGCAAAATCCTATAGTATAAACCGCTTTCCTCCTTATGTTTTTATTCACAATACACAGTGTTTCTGAAATCTGAGGAGTCACTGCAGCAAGTTGTAAATGATGTACGGAGTGACAAGTCTTTTCTACTGCATAAAAAGAGAAACTGCACTGAGTAATGACTGCTGCGATGCACTGTTTCTTGTAATATTTAGTTTCTACAAAGCTTTAGAAACCCAGCAGGCTCTGAACCTTCTACACAGTAAGACAAAACCCAGACCAAAATGCATTTAATATGCTCATTTCTTTTTCCTTTCTTTTCAATACATTTCCAGTTGAGCAATCAGTTTCATGCCCCAGGGTGCATTGCATGCCTGTGCCCTAGCTATGCAAAGTGCTGGGATCAGGATTGGATCAGAAGGTGGAAATAGAAATTGCAACCCCTCTGGTTTCTCTCCACAAGTTCCTACAGTCAGCAAGGGAAATTTATCCACAATGGAAGTTCTATGTGTGTGTTAGAGATGGAGGGCGGGTGTGCAGGCTCTTAAGTGGAAAAAACATGTAACTGGTCTTATCACTAAGCCAACTTTACCCTGGGTGTCCAGTCTTCTTCTGGACAGAGATGAAATGTTCATATCTTAGATCAATGAGCTGTTCACCAAGACAGCATCCCTTCTGGGATATGCTTGGAAGGGGATAGGGATGAAATCAAATACAGAGAAAGGTTCACACATATCTAGAGAGGGTTCTGAAAGTGAGTAAATGGAAGTTAACTTTCCTCTTTTTCACTGACTTCAAACTACCAAGGGCATAATCTTATCTTAGAAATACTCCCACATGTGTCTGCATTGCAGTTCCTTTGTAGGAAAACCCCTGGTAGGACATTTCCTGAGATACCATTGGTGAAAAATGTCTTTTGGCTTTACTTGAAGCCATGAAGCCAAGTGACCCTTTCTTGCAAAGTGGAGCAAACATAGAAACACCAACACCTCACATATGATTTGGCACCAACTCAGGTCAGCATCTCACAGCTTGAATAGCTTGACTTGGAGCTGGGTGTTCTTTTCCTGCAGCATTTGCTTATTAGCAGTTCACTTTTTTTTTTTTTTTTTTTGGAGTGAGGACATGTTTGGGGATAGCTGAAGGAAGGACCAAGTTTCTGTGTATGACCCTTGTAGAATATTTGGTCCTGTCCAAAATGTCCATAAGACATCTGGTCCATGACACAAGGAGATTGAAATCTGACCCATGCCAAAATGTCCATGAGCATATTTGGTTCACGCAAAATGGTTTTCAGTTCAGTTGCTTAGTCGTGTCCCACTCATTGCGACCCCATGAATCACAGCATGCCAGGCCTCCCTGTCCATCACCAACTCCTGGAGTTCACTCAGACTCACGTCCATCGAGTCCGTGATGCCATCCAGCCATCTCATCCTTGGTCGTCCCCTTCTCCTCCTGCCCCCAATCCCTCCCAGCATCAGAGTCTTTTCCAATGAGTCAACTCTTCACATGAAGTGGCCAAAGTATTGGTTNGTCGCTCAGTTGTGTCCGATTCTGCAACCCCATGAATCGCAGCATGCCAGGCCTCCCTATCCATCACCAACTCCTGGAGTTCACTCAGACTCACGTCCATCAAGTCCGTGATGCCATCCAGCCATCTCATCCTTGGTCGTCCCCTTCTCCTCCTGCCCCCAATCCCTCCCAGCATCAGAGTCTTTTCCAATCAGTCAACTCTGCATGAGATGGCCAAAGTACTGGAGTTTCAGCTTCAGCATCATTCCCTCCAAAGAAATCCCAGGGCTGACCTCCTTCAGAATGGACTGGTTGGACCTCCTTGCAGTCCAAGGGACTCTCAAGAGTCTTCTCCAACACCACAGTTCAAAAGCATCAATTCTTTGGCACTCAACTTTCTTCACAGTCCAACTCTCACATCCATACATGACCACATGAAAAACCATAGTCTTGACTAGATGGACCTTAGTCGGCAAAGCAATGTCTCTGCTTTTCAATATGCTATCTAGGTTGGTCATAACTTTTCTTCTAAGGAGTAAGCGTCTTCTAATTTCATGGCTGCAGTCACCATCTGCAGTGATTTTGGAGCCCCAAAAAATAAAGTCTGACACTGTTTCCACTGTTTCCCCATCTATTTCCCATGAAGTGATGGGACTGGATGCCATGATCTTTGTTTTCTGAATGTTGAGCTTTAAGCCAACTTTTTCACTCTTCTCTTTCACTTTCACCAAGAGGCTTTTTAGAAGAGAATTAGGATTATCCAGATTTCAGTTGAGAGAATACATTTAATATCAGGAGGTAAATATTGATATAATATTTTCCATAGGCTTTATGGAATATACATATGCATGCTAGAATGTATGTCATAATCAAATCTGGAGTAGTATTTTAGGGCTGGAAAATCAGATTTGTTTTTTAATTGTTAATGTTTATTCTCAGGAGGATGGGTGGGTCTTATTTAGATTGTATAGATTTTTAGTTTCAACTCTGAAAATGGACTAGATTGGCAAACTTTTGATTTTCTTTAGCTCAAATGCCAAAACTTATTTGGTATATGTGACCTGCGTATACTTAAATAGTAGTTGTAAAGACCTGGTTACTAGTGTCAGGATCAACTCAATAATTATTGACGTAATTATCTCACTATGTACATGCAGCTTTTGAGAGATGACATGATGACTGGGCTTCCTTGGTAGCTTGCTAAGTCGCTTCAGTCGTGTCCGACTCTATGGGACCCCATAGACGGCAGCCCACCAGGCTCTCCCGTCCCTGGGATTCTCCAGGCAAGAACACTGGATTGGGTTGCCATTTCCTTTTCCAATGCATGCAAGTGAAAAGTGAAAGTGAAGTCGCTCAGTCGTGTCAACTCTTAGCAACCCCAANCAGTCGTGTCCGACTCTATGGGACCCCATAGACGGCAGCCCACCAGGCTCTCCCGTCCCTGGGATTCTCCAGGCAAGAACACTGGATTGGGTTGCCATTTCCTTTTCCAATGCATGCAAGTGAAAAGTGAAAGTGAAGTCGCTCAGTCGTGTCAACTCTTAGCAACCCCAATGGGGCTAAAGTTCCAAATTTGTAACTCATAATGTTAAATTAATTAAACCAATTAAGTCAATAAAAGTAATGAGAAAGAATCTATATTGGTATAACTTTATTCCTGAAAAATACAGGAATTACTGGAACATGCAAATACAAAATACATTGCTGTGTTTTCAAGATTTCTTTATGCCACAAATGGGCATTTTCATTTACAGCAGAAAGCAATGCAGTAATTGGCATGACCAAGGTACAGTTTGCTCAGTACGTTGTATTCAATAATGTTTATAGCTAGAACTCCTTCCACTTGGAAAACTATGCCTAAAAAGGAATTCTCTTTGAAGACTAAAGGAATTTAATTAAAGATAAAGCCACTTGGGTGGCCACATAGCACATCAAACAGATCATAGTTCAAACTTCAAGCAGAATTATTACTATTCAGTTACAAAAGCATGACTCATAGGAATATAAATGAAGAGTCATGTTTTTTCTGTGTACATCAACTTAGCTCCAGAAATTCACGTTAAAATTCAGCACTATCACATTTGCTTATTACATACATTTTAGCTTCAACTTAATTTCAAGTGGTTAAACACTGATCATGGGGAAGGCAATGGCACCCCACCCCAGTACTCTCGCCTGGAAAATCCAATGGACGGAGTAGCCTGGTGGGCTGCAGTCCATGGGGTCGCTAACAGTCGGACAGACTGAGAGACTTCACTTTCACTTTTCTCTGTCATGCATTGGAGAAGGAAATGGCAACCTACTCCAGTGTTCTTGCCTGGAGAATCCCAGGGATGGGGGAGCCTGGTGGGCTGCCGTCTATGGGGTCACACAGAGTCGGACACGACTGAAGTGACTTAGCAGCAGCAAACACTGATCAATGACCTACTATCAAATAAAAACAAATTTTTAATTACTTTAAACAACATGCTTGAAAATTATTGATCTTAAAGAACCAGAAATAATAAATTAAAAGTTCATTAGAAATGTAACAAAGCCTTAATATTATAAATGAATGCAGTTTTTCCAATTTTGCAAGAGAACTGTCACATTCATATAGAAAAAAAAGTGTTCTGAAAAACCTAAAAATATTATCAAGGATTTAAAAACTTTCATGATAAACTGTCCTCAGATTTCCATTACAGACTGTCTACAGGCAAGTACAATATCATTTTTTAACCCCTGCTGATTTGTTTATCTCACATAGAATAACAAGCACAGTTCAGTGAAATCTCTTCAGTACATGTAACCAGGAAAAAAACCTTTCAGAAATGAACACACCTTCCTTGCCTTTCTAAATCAAACATACTGAAAGTTAAGACTGTATTGACTGATACATCATCACTAATGTACCATATTCCATTATAGTCCTTTAATAGATTAATAATAAGGACTTTAAGGCTAAAGGTGTAACAGATGATATGTTTTAAAGTTAGTAAACTGGTTGCTAATTTCCTATTGTCACTTCAGTTGCAAGCAGTTTCATTCCTTCATTGCTGATTGTAAGCTGAAGAATACAATCAATAAACAATCTTCTACACCTGAAAGAAAGCTTTCAGCCTCTATCAACTAATATGGTACAATGTTAAAAAAAAAAAACAGGAAGAGAGATAAATAACTGAATAAGTAAATAAGTAAAAATTACTCATAAATAAGATTTACGCGGTAGATTAAAGATAGGCTTTTAGTTGCTAAGTCGTGTCCAACTCTTTATTGACCCCACCTAGTAGAGCCCACCAGGCTCCTCTGTCCATGGGATTTCCCAGGCAAGGATACTAGAGTGGGTTGCCATTTCCTTCTCCAGAGGATCTTCCCAACCCAGGGACTGAACACAAGTCTCTTGTATTGCAAGGAGATTCTTTGCCACTTTGCCACCAGGAAAGCCCCAGGTTCAAGTCAGTAAAAGATGTTATAGGCAACTCAGAGATGTGCTATCAAGAGCATCTATATAATGAAGTAAAGTAACTTCAGACACTAGGCTCTTCTCCTTTAAACACAAAAAGATTGGCTTTTTTCCTTTAAACACAGAAAAGGCTACAAGTGAATCTGGAACAATTAAAGTAAAATTTGTAATCGAATTCCACAAGAGACAGTTGAATGAGTAAAGGAAATGAAGTAGTCTAAGTTATTATGACAAATGGCATCAAAACTGGATGGAATTACTGAATAATGAAGCAGTTGCACAACGGGAAGTCACTGGCAGACAACTGTGATAGATCAAGAGGCCCCATGAACACAGAAGTACTCAAAGTAATGAATAAAACAATAAAGTACTCCTAAACTAAGACAGAAAAGCAAGATATAATTTCCTGAAAAATTTCAGAGATCAAAAATATAAATATTAATAGTCAACTTGCAAGTGTTTATTAAGCATCAACTATGTAATCTGCAGTATATCAAATATGAAATATATTCCTCTTCCACAAGGGGCTTCTAAGAAAATAAAACACATATATCACAGACACACATGAAAAAAAAAATTTATGCTAAGGAAAGCAAGTTCTTTTGTTTTATTGCTAATACCAGATGATGAATAAAGATGCAATATGAGGCATGCTCATACACTAGCTGAGTATTAAACAATACTCTGGAAGGTAATTTGGTGATGTTACAAGAGCCTTAAAACACACACACTTCCACCAATAATTCCTCTTTTACAAATCTAGGAGAAATTCTTTTCCAAAGCTTTACATAAAAGGCTGTATTCTCTGTAGTGAAATTTATATCAGCAAAACATTAGAAACATCCCAAACATCTGCCAAAAGGAAAATTTTTAAATATGATAGTTATATAACACTGAGCTTACAAAAATAATTTTTTCAAAGACTAAGGACATGGAACAGTTTATGAGGTAAAGTTAAAATACCACATAATCCTAGTTTTAGGAAAAATATGCAAATATTCATTGGCACATAGAAATACAAATTATTTGTATTTTTATTATCTGCACCTGTTTTCTTTCTCCAAATTATTTTATAAGATTTCAAAACAAGCAATTATTATTTGAAAAGGTACGTAACACACACACACACAGTAAATGTTAAAAAAAAAAAAATCAGTGGGATACAACTGGCCTGGATTTAGAAAAATTTCATGTAAAAAAAGTTAACCCAGAAGGGCTGGGTAAAAGTAGTAATGATTATCTAGATTAAAACTATGAGAAATGGCAGAAATCTTGACACCGATCTGATTAAGTGGAAAAAATGGGAGAATCGATGATAACAATTACAACAGATTTTAAAGACATTCAAATATATGCTAGTTCATCATTTATATTCTAAGATGCTGGCTTAAAAAAAAAAGGACTTCTGTTATAAAAACGTATTCTCTGTCAATTTCTGTATGTGTAGTGTTAATAAAGACTATAAAAACTTTTACTAACACAAAGCATTTGATTCTCCTAACAACCTCTTAAGGCAAGGACAGTATTACGAAACTATTTAGAAGAGGAAACAGAATCGGAGAGGTTGTAACTTGCCCAAACAAGCTAGTAAGAACTGGAAACAGCAGAGACCACTCACTGCTAAGCCCTTCTCAAGCAATCCACAATCCAGAACATCAGGTTTTTTGCCAATGTTTAATTATTTTTAGAGCCACTTTTTCCTAGTCAAAAACACTGTCGATTTTGTCTACAGTAGTGGTAAATATCTTAGGTTTTATTGCTAACAAACCTGCCCCATCCCGCGGTATTAAAAAAAAAAANAGGACACAAAAACATAGCTGAAAAGTTTGCACCTGGCCCGGCGCTCCACTCACCACGAAACTACACCCAGGCATTTCCCTAGCCACGCACTCAAGTTTTGTGTGTGTGTGTGTGTGTGTGTTTAACATAACTGAGCGCTAAATATAGCTCTTTAAGCTGTAGATGGATTACAGGCTTTCCTAAACACCTAATTTACACATGAAATGATATAGGGAAGGAAGCGCACTAGAAACAATTGACAGTATTTCTTCTACCTTAGGATAACATGGCAGGGGTGGGGGGCGCGGGGGCAGGAGGATGGAACTGGAGATTTCACAAAACCTTTAACAACACAGATTACTGAAATTGGAAAATTACAGGCTTGTTTTGGTCTTTAATAGATTGTAACATAACTGCAATGGTTTTTATGACAAACTGCGTTTATAGGATAGAATACTGCTTAAAAATTGCTCAAAGCAATAACTGCATCTTCATATGGGATAAAAAAAAGTATTTCAGAAATCGATGTATCATCATTGGGATTAAAAACTAAGTGAATGTTGTGAAAATAATTGAATCAACAAATATTTTTTGGATATTCAAAGGGCTGTCCTATCCCTGGGGACAGGGATAAAAAAATAGATAAGGCACTAATTTCTTTTTTTTTTTAATGAACAGGCTGAGAAGTCAGGCAAGTATTACAATAATTCAAAGATTTTTTAATTTGGTCTGAGTATTTTAAAAGACTTTAGGCAGTGAAGGAAGAAAGGCATCACTAGTTCAGAATAGTTAACTTTGAATTTTTAAAATTAATTTTAATTGGAGGCTAATTACTTTATAATAGTGTAGTGGTTTTTGCCATACATTGACATGAATCAGCCATGGGTGTACGTGTGTGCTTTGAATTTAAATAGAGGTTGTGTGTGTCATATTATTGGGCTGAAAAGTGCTGTCATTACTAGATTGAGAAAATCTCTATAGGTCTGGAGATACAGCACTAAACAAAATTCTGGCCCCATGGAATTTATAGCAGTGATACAGAAATTAAGCTTTGTAATTACACAAGTAATAATTTAGAAGGCATGTTTATATACATTATTTAATTTTCCAATACTCTAAGTTCTTTTATCTTATAGTCAATCCTGCAGTCTGCCAAATCTGCAGACCTTAAACTTTTCAATATATTGAGCCATCACACAAATAAAACTTTCTTACTTCTTTTATGTTTACAATACTTTAATAGGAATTGGGGGGTAGGAAATTACTAATACAAAACATATCTTTGATATAAAAATGTAGAAAAGCACAAAGATGAAAATCATAATCTGTAAGACCTGCTGTATTTTATATATGAGATGACACTGCATACTGTCATTTTTACCCCATTTAACTACATATTAAGGACATTGACCCTTGACACAGAATATTATTCTAAAGCTTGATATTAATATTTATAGCATATGCATGCCAGTTTTCCAGAAACTGTAGAATATCAAAGCTGCGTAATAAGAAAATTGACATACTGAACCATTTGTCCAATTGTTTACATATTCTGAAAAATACATGCAGTTACTTTTTAAAAATCAAGGATATATTGTCATTCAGAAGGTACATTAAAAGCATCCTGATTTCCAAGAAAAAATATAACACTGGGTAGGAGACTTATAGAACCAGCAAGAACAAGGAGACCAGAAGGCACCATTCTTGCTGACATAATTATTATCTACCTGCTGCTGCTAAGTCGCTTCAGTCATGTCAGACTCTGTGCGACCCCAGAGACGGCAGCCCACCAGGCTCCCCCGTCCCTGGGATTCTCCAGGCAAGAACACTGGAGTGGGTTGCCATGTCCTTCTCCAATGCAGCAAAGCGAGAAGTGAAAGTGAAGCTGCTCAGTCGTGTCCGACCCCCAGCAACCCCATGGCCTGCAGCCCACCAGGCTCCTCCATCCATGGGATTTTCCAGGCAAGAGTACTGGAGTAGGGTATTACCTACCTGGAAGCATGTAAAAGTGTCCAAGTAAGCAGTATTACAGTGATTTCATGAGATAATATTTTTTAACACTGGTTTGTATTCAGTCACAGCTTTCATTCAGGAAACACTTATATGTAGCTGACATGATAAATGCTGGTGATACAGGAGAATTAAGCTTATGGCCAAAAAGAGGGTAAAGGTGCTTTTCTATCCCCCTTCTCTGCTGTTTTTCTCCATGTAAATAATGAAAATCTAATTTAACATCAATTTTGATTCTTTTTTGTTGTCTTGTCTAAGTCAAATGCAGTCTCCATGAGGTCAGTCACTTTTTCTGCTTTGCTTACTGCTGGGTATCCCATGAACTCAGGACAGGTCCTGGCAAATGTAGGTTTTCAGTATACATTTGTTAAATGAATATGTGCATTTAGTTCTCACATTCTGCAAAGTGAGTGTTATATTCATTTTCCAAAGTGAGTGGAAAAGAAAAAAAAAAACTCAATGAGGTTACATAATGTAATATACCCAGATTCTCACACTAAAAAATGGCCAAATTTGGAATTTGAAAAACAGACCTGCCTGTCTCCAAAACCAGCGTTCTTTCCCCATTATCTCTCACAGAAGTAGTTTGGAAGCCTGAACTATTATTTCTCTATATTTCCATACCCAGGGCAACTGTCCTCCACTGTCGTATTCTAGTATATTCAATTTGTTTTTATAATCAAGTTTAGAAAGTGAAATAGGAGAAGTAGCAGGCCTAAAAGTGGTCATTCCTATTCAGGATAGATTTAGCTTTAACTAACCAGAATCATCAAGTGAAAAGGGGGCTGGATGAAGCACAAGCTGGAATTAAGATTGCAGGGAGAAATATCAATAACCTAAAATATGCAAATGACACCACCCTTATGGCAGAAAGTAAAGAACTAAAGAGCCTCTTGATAAAAGTGAAAGAGTGAAAAAGCTGGCTTAAAACTCAACATTCAAAAAGCAAAGATCATGGCATCTGGTCCCTTTACTTCATGGCAAATAGATGGGGAAACAATGGAAACAGTGACAGATTTTATTCTCTTGGGCTCCAAAATCACTGCAGATGGTGACTGCAGCCATGAAATTAAAAGACTCTTGCTCCTTGGAAGGAAAATTATGACCAACCTAGACAGCATACTAAAAAGCAGAGACATTACTTTGCCAACAAAGGTCTGTCTAGTCCACAAAGCTATGGTGTTTCCAGTAGTCATGTATTGATGTGAGAGTTGGACTATAAAGAAAGCTAAGCACTGAAGGATTGATGCTTTTGAACTGTGGTGTTGGAGAAGACTCTTGAGAGTCCCGTGGACTGCAAGGAGATCCAACCAGTCCATCCTAAAGGATCTCAGTCCTTAATATTCATTGGAAGAATTGATGCTGAAGCTGAAATTCCAATACTTCGGCCACCTGATGTGAAGAACTGACTCATTGGGAAAGACCCTGATACTGAGAAAGACTGAAAGCAGGAGGAGAAGGGGACAGGGGACAACAGAGGATAAGATGGTTGGATGGTATCAATGACTCAATGGACATGAGTTCGAGTAAGCTCTAGGAGTTGGTGGTGATGGCCAGGAAAACCTTGCATGCTGCAATCCATGGGGTCACAAAGAGTCGGACACGACTGAGCGACTAAACAATAACAGTAAAAGAAGCCAAGATCAACAAATAAGCAGACAAAGGGTAGGTGTAAATAGCAAGAGCTATAGGACTCTTCTTGGAATGAGGGCAGGATGCAAGAGTAGTCAGAATTGATCCATGACTTTAGAGAGACCAAAAAATGACTCTCTGTGTATACAGATATTCATAGCACCTTTTTTCAAAATAGCCCCAAGCTGGAAACAACCCAAGACCCATCAAATGGTGAAAATCTATTTGTGGCACATCCATATAATGGAATGCTGCTGCTGCTGCTAAGTCACTTCAGTCGTGTCTGACTCTGTGTGACCCCATAGACGGCAGCCCACCAGGCTCCCCGATCCCTGGGATTCTCCAGGCAAGAACACTGGAGTGGGTTGCCATTTCCTTCTCCAATGCATGAAAGAGAAATGGAATGCTACTCAGCAACAAAAAGGAAACAAACTATTGGCACACAGGACAACATACCTGAGTCTCAGACAGATGCTAAGTGAAGCCAGACACAAAAGAGAATAAATATTTTATGATTTCATTTATATAAAGCTTTATCTACAAAAGACAAATTTAACCCATAATGACAGAAAGCAGACCAACAGTTGCTGAGGCTGAGGTAGGGGGACCTGAGGGGGATGGGTATATGAGGTAAAGGAAATACTCTATCTTGATCATAATGGAAGTCAAATGGGTACATGCATTTGTCAAAACATCAAAATGTATACTTAAAAATAGGTACATATTATTGTATGAGAATTATACTTCAATAAAGTTGATTTTTAAAACAAGGGCTTTCTGATGAAGGTTATGACCCAGAAATCTCAAGGAGTGTTAAGTCCAAAATCTAGACAGGCAGAAAAATTAAAAACTAGCCTACATCAGTTATGTGTGAAATGCATTTGAAAGCTCCAAATAATTGATGGCTTAAAAACACAAGAATTAATACTCCTTGTTATATTTTATTGATTCTGACACATTTTTTTTCACAGCAATACAATAACAAAGCAATAGAACAAGAATGTTTGATTGGCAGTGGGTTTTTTTCTTAATAATATATAATGGTGCATCTTAACAGTTAATGAAGCATGTTTTGTTTTTCTAAAACATTTACTTATTTATTTGACTGCACCAGGTTTTAGTTGTGGCACGTGGCATCTTTAGTTGACACATGTGGGATCTAGTTCCCTAACAAGGGATCAAGCCTGGACCCCTTGCATTGGGAGTGCAGTGTCTTAGCCACCAGACCATCAGGTTAAATCTCTGAAACAAGTTTTTGTTTGTTGTTTTTTTTTTAAGTTGAGAGACAGCCGAGAGTTGATATTTCAGCTCCACAAGGTAACCAGGAGTGAAGGTTCCTTCCTATTATTCTGCCATTCTCAACCCTAGCTTCCATTCTCAAAGTGACTTCATATTGCCTGAGGGCTACTGGAACTCCAGTCATCATACTCATTTCTCAAGCAGCAGGCAAGAAACGGATAGAAAGCAAACTGGGCCTCTAAGGTGACTTCCCTGATGCTCCTCTCAACAATTCTACAAATGTGCATGTATCTAGTTGCATGGGAGACAAGGAAATATAGCTAACCTTGAACACATTCTCACCTCTTATGACAGTCATGTCCAACTCTTTGCGACCCCACGGACTGCAGCACATCCGTCTTCCCTGTTCCTCTCCATCTCCTGGAGTTTGCTCAATGTCAAACAAACTGACAAGAGATTTTGAACTACATTCCCCTTTCAGGCTCTGTGGCTGTGCCCAATATTCTTTTTAATTGATATAAGTCTGCAAAGGTTGATTAAGACCAAAATACGGACGTTTAAGTAAAGGATGTAAAGTTATTCTGCAGG
>SJYX01021542.1:158624-189673 GCA_006410675.1 Oreotragus oreotragus | reverse complement strand
TGCTGCTGCTGCTGCTAAGTCACTTCAGTCGTGTCTGACTCTGTGTGACCCCATAGACGGCAGCCCACCAGGCTCCCCGATCCCTGGGATTCTCCAGGCAAGAACACTGGAGTGGGTTGCCATTTCCTTCTCCAATGCATGAAAGAGAAATGGAATGCTACTCAGCAACAAAAAGGAAACAAACTATTGGCACACAGGACAACATACCTGAGTCTCAGACAGATGCTAAGTGAAGCCAGACACAAAAGAGAATAAATATTTTATGATTCCATTTATATAAAGCTTTATCTACAAAAGACAAATTTAACCCATAATGACAGAAAGCAGACCAACAGTTGCTGAGGCTGAGGTAGGGGGACCTGAGGGGGATGGGTATATGAGGTAAAGGAAATACTCTATCTTGATCATAATGGAAGTCAAATGGGTACATGCATTTGTCAAAACATCAAAATGTATACTTAAAAATAGGTACATATTATTGTATGAGAATTATACTTCAATAAAGTTGATTTTTAAAACAAGGGCTTTCTGATGAAGGTTATGACCCAGAAATCTCAAGGAGTGTTAAGTCCAAAATCTAGACAGGCAGAAAAATTAAAAACTAGCCTACATCAGTTATGTGTGAAATGCATTTGAAAGCTCCAAATAATTGATGGCTTAAAAACACAAGAATTAATACTCCTTGTTATATTTTATTGATTCTGACACATTTTTTTTCACAGCAATACAATAACAAAGCAATAGAACAAGAATGTTTGATTGGCAGTGGGTTTTTTTCTTAATAATATATAATGGTGCATCTTAACAGTTAATGAAGCATGTTTTGTTTTTCTAAAACATTTACTTATTTATTTGACTGCACCAGGTTTTAGTTGTGGCACGTGGCATCTTTAGTTGACACATGTGGGATCTAGTTCCCTAACAAGGGATCAAGCCTGGACCCCTTGCATTGGGAGTGCAGTGTCTTAGCCACCAGACCATCAGGTTAAATCTCTGAAACAAGTTTTTGTTTGTTGTTTTTTTTTTAAGTTGAGAGACAGCCGAGAGTTGATATTTCAGCTCCACAAGGTAACCAGGAGTGAAGGTTCCTTCCTATTATTCTGCCATTCTCAACCCTAGCTTCCATTCTCAAAGTGACTTCATATTGCCTGAGGGCTACTGGAACTCCAGTCATCATACTCATTTCTCAAGCAGCAGGCAAGAAACGGATAGAAAGCAAACTGGGCCTCTAAGGTGACTTCCCTGATGCTCCTCTCAACAATTCTACAAATGTGCATGTATCTAGTTGCATGGGAGACAAGGAAATATAGCTAACCTTGAACACATTGTCACCTCTTATGACAGTCATGTCCAACTCTTTGCGACCCCACAGACTGCAGCACATCCGTCTTCCCTGTTCCTCTCCATCTCCTGGAGTTTGCTCAATGTCAAACAAACTGACAAGAGATTTTGAACTACATTCCCCTTTCAGGCTCTGTGGCTGTGCCCAATATTCTTTTTAATTGATATAAGTCTGCAAAGGTTGATTAAGACCAAAATACGGACGTTTAAGTAAAGGATGTAAAGTTATTCTGCAGGTAATAGCTGAACCACTGGAGTTTTGCGTAAGGAAGTGAAATGATCAAAGTGTTGTTTACAGACTCTAATCTCATAGGTCTTTACACTAAACAAGCATATCCAGAAATACTGGTCAGAACTCACAGTAGCTGAAAAACTATCCCAATATTCTGACTCATTTCATATGAAGTGTGCATATCATGGCAGTTTCTTGGGATCACTGAGGTGTTATATAATGTAACAGCAGTTTTATATCCTCTATTACATACAACATATAAGAACAAATGGATGCTGTGCCAGTCATGGTGGGTTATGATCAAGTTACAATAACAAACAGTCCCCAAATTACAAGTCAATTCACTTTTCACTTTCATGCATTGGAGAAGAAAATGGCAACCCACTCCAGTGTTCTTGCCTGGAGAATCCCAGGGATGGGGGAACCTGGTGGGCTGCCATCTATGGGGTTGCACAGAGTCGGACACAACTGAAGTGACTTAGCAGCAGCAGCAGCGATGCACAAAAAGTTTATTTGAATCTCACACAAAGTCTGTTGCAGGCCAGGTAACTTTTCAGAACACTTGCCTTCCATAAGTTTTATCTTTATTCTATGCTTTGATCATATGTCACCCCTACAACATATCTACAGTTGCTGCCACAGGGTAAGACATATACCTCACTTCCATCCACAATCCATTGGCAAGAACTAGTCACACAATTATAATGGAACCAGGAAGTAGAAACCTCTCATGTGCCCAGAAAGGAGATATGTGCATGGATGAATATTAAAGCTCTCTACTACAAAACTCATGTCAAAAAAACTATTAAATGGCACCAACAAATGAAACCATATCTAATTGGAGATGTGACAATCTTCAGGCACTGATCTTAAGAAAAGAGGGTCTTTATTCCATAATTTTCCTGACTGTGTGGATCACAATAAACTGTGGAAAATTCTGAAAGAGATGGGAATACCAGACCACCTGACCTGCCTCTTGAGAAATCTGTATGCAGGTCAGGAAGCAACAGTTAGAACTGCACATGGAACAACAGACTGGTTCCAAATAGGAAAAGGAGTACGTCAAGGCTGTATATTGTCTCCCTGCTTATTTAACTTATATGCAGAGTACATCATGAGAAACGCTGGACTGGAAGAAACACAAGCTGGAATCAAGATTGCCGGGAGAAATATCAATAACCTCAGATATGCTGATGACACCACCCTTATGGCAGAAAGTGAGGAGGAGCTAAAAAGCCTCTTGATGAAAGTGAAGGAGGAGAGCGAAAAAGTTGGCTTAAAGCTCAACATTCAGAAAACGAAGATCATGGCATCCGGTCCCATCACTTCATGGGAAATAGATGGGGAAACAGTGGAAACAGTGTCAGACTTTATTTTTAAGTTGGACTGTGAAGAAAGCTGAGCGCCGAAGAATCGATGCTTTTGAACTGTGGTGTTGGAGAAGACTCTTGAGAGTCCCTTGGACTGCAAGGAGATCCAACCAGTCCATTCTGAAGGAGATCAGCCCTGGGATTTCTTTGGAAGGACTGATGCTAAAGCTGAAACTCCAGTACTTTGGCCACCTCATGCGAAGAGTTGACTCATTGGAAAAGACTCTGATGCTGGGAGGGATTGGAGGCAGGAGGAGAAGGGGACGACTGAGGATGAGATGGCTGGATGGCATCACGGACTCGATGGAGGTGAGTCTGAGTGAACTCCGGGAGATGGTGATGGATAGGGAGGCCTGGCGTGCTGCGATTCATGGGGTCGCAAAGAGTTGGACACGACTGAGCGACTGAACTGAACTGAACTGAACATTTTCCTCTGTTTCATGTTCATATGCAGCCCTTCTCCCAGTTCACGAGCTCTGAGTGAATCTGCTTCTATTTCCATGTCCCAAAGTAGGCTCCAGTTTGTTTAAGCCAAGTAAGGCAGTCCATTTCCTTTGGCACAATCATTGGTTCAGAGATAGGCATGTGAGTAAAACCAGCTGCTGAAATTCATTCTCATGGGCTAGTTTTAGTCACCTATACATCTATATGCAAAAACTAAAAATGTACCTTGACATCTCATCCCTAAAAACATTACTGAATTGAACATAGATCTAAGTGAACAACATAAAGTATAAGATTCCTAAGAGAAAACAGGAGAAAAACTTTATGACTTGAGTTTGAGCAGAGTTCTTAGGTATACTAAATATGTAATCTAGAAAAGAAAAAGCTGATACATCAGAATTCATTAAAATTAAAAACTTTTGCTCTATGAAACCCACTATTACAAGAGTAAAGGAACTAGCTACAGATAGGGAGAGAATATTTACAAATCACATATCTGGGAAAGGACTTGTATCTCTAGGAGTACAGCCAGAGCCTGACAACCTTGCATGTGTCCACACAGACCACAAAGGCAACGCTTGGACAGCAGCTGAACTGTGACAGAACGCCATAAGGCCTTGTTACCCTCCTGGTACAGGAGAGCACGGGAGACACGGGATGTGCTGCTACAATGTTGTTTCTCACTTGCTCTCCAAGTGAGGGGGCCTGTCATGGGCCAGTGTCTCATTGTTTCCAGATTTTGGTGGAGTCTGAGGCTTTCTGCCTCACCATCCATAAAGCACACCTGCAGTTATAAACTTGATTAGCAGCATGCTGGAATGGAATCCTCCACAGGAGTGTCCCATCCTTCTCATTGCAGTCATCTGGCCTCTTCTGTTTGTGTCAGCCTGTGCAAAGGCCACAGAGGGCTGGCACCTTTGGCTATTTATTTTTGCATTCTCTATGTAAGCAAAAAACTGAGTATGTAAAGGGCTTATTGTTTCTTTACTGGCTGAATCTGTCAGCCTGAATTTGCCTGGTGCTTGACAGTATTCAGTTCAGTTCAGTTCAGTCGCTCAGTCGTGTCCAACTCTTTGCGACCCCATGAACCGCAGCACACCAGGCCTCCCTGTCCATCACCAATTCCCGGAGTTCATCCAAACCCATGTCCATTGAGTTGGTGATGCCATCCAGACATCTCATCCTCTGTCATCCCCTTTTTCTCCTGCCCTCAATCTTTCCCATCATCAGGGTCTTTTCAAATGAGTCGGTTCTTCGCATGAGGTGGCCAAAGTATTGGAGTTTCAGCTTCAACATCATTCTGTCCAGTGAACACCCATGACTGATCTCCTGTAGGATGGACTGGTTGGATCTCCTTGCAGTCTAAGGGACTCTCAAGAGTCTTCTCCAACACCACAGTTCAAAATCATCAATTCTGCAACGCTCAGCTTTCTTCACAGTCCAACTCTCATATCCATACATGACTACTGGAAAAACCATAGCCTTGACTAGACGGACCTTTGTTGACAAAGTAATATATCTGCTTTTCAATATGCTATCTAGGTTGGTCATAACTTTCCTTCCAAGGAGTAAGTGTCTTTTAATTTCATGGCTGCAATCACCATCTGCAGTGAGTTTGGAGCCCAGAAAAATAAAGTCAGCCACTGTTTCCACTGTTTCCCCATATATTTGCCATGAAGTGATGAGACTGGATGCCATGATCTTAGGTTTCTGAATGCTGAGCTTTAAGCCAACTTTTTCACTCTCCTCTTTCACTTTCATCAAGAAGCTCTTTAGTTCTTCTTCACTTTTTGCCATAAAGTTGGTGTCATCTGCATATCTGAGATTATTGATATTTCTCCCAGCAATCTTGATTCCAGCTTGTGCTTCCTCCAGCCCAGAATTTCTCATGATGTACTCTATTAGAACATATAAAGAACTCTCGAAGCTTGACGTTAACAAACAACCCAACTAAAAATGGGCAAAAGATCTGAAAAATTCACCAAAGAAGATACATGGAAGGCAAAGTCGCACAAGAATTCTGGGAAAATAACTCTACAATTTCTTATAAAGTTAAACATACATTTACCTCTGTGACCCCAAAATTCCTCAGCAGTCAAAATGAATGAATACATAAGCTGTGGTATATCTATACAGTGAACTACTATTTAGCACTGAAAAAGGAATAAGCTATTAATTCACACAACATGAATGAAACATAAATGCATTTTGCTAAGACAAAGATATTTTAAAAAAGTTACATATTATATGATTCCATTTATATGAGTCTCAGAATAACAAAAATATAATAAAACAATGAATATATCAATGGTTGTCAGGGGTTAGAAGTCTTTCCTGTGGTTCAGTGGTAAAGAATCTGCCTGCCAAGGCAGGAGTCACAGGAGACGTGGATTTGATTCCTGGGTCAGGAAGATCCCCTGGAACAGGAAATTGCAACCCACTCCGGTATTTCTGCCAGAATGGCAAGAGGACAGAAGAGCCTGGCAGGCCACAGTCCAAGGTTTGCAAAGAGTCAGACAAGACTGAGCGACTGAACATGCAAGCATGAATGCCAGGGGTTAAAAGTGCAGAAATGATGTGACTATAATGGGACAGAGGTAGTTTTTTTTTTTTTTGGTATAATAGAACTGTTCTGTATCCTGATTATGGTGGTGGTTCCACAAATCTATATATATGCTAAAACTTAGAGTACCAAAAAAAAGACAATTTTATCGTATCTATGTATACCAAAACAAGCAAATTTGCTATATATTAATTCAAAAATAAAATGTAAAAAGGAAGAATGAAAGAGAAGGGAGGACTGTTATAAAAGAGGGAGTTCCCTGGTGATCTAATGGTTAGGATTCCAGGCTTTCACTGCCGTGGCCCAATTTCAGTCCCTGGTCAAGGGAATGGAAATCCCACAAGGCACTTGGTGTGGCCAAAAATAAATACAATTTAACAGTTAAAAAAAAAAGAAAAAGACTAGTGCTTAGTATTTGGGACTTTCCTGGCAGGCCAGTGGTGAAGACTCTAAACTTCTACTGCAGGGGGCACAGTTCAATTACTGGTCAGGGAAACAGGATCCCACATGTTGCACAGCAAACCACATCCCCCCAGCCCCAAAACATGAAAGAGAGAGAAAGTGCGAGATGTAGAAGACAAAACCAAAAATGCAATCTGTGGACCTTGCTTGGATCCTGATTTGAACAAACCAACTACAAAGGGCATTCTTGATACAATTCAGAAAAATTTATTGTTAATCTGTAACTATATTTTAAAGTTTTTAAATTATGATCATGGCCTTGTGGTTATATATATATATAAACTTAATCAGTTAGGCACACATTCTGAAGTATGTATGTATGTGAACTAAGATTACGTTTAGGATTTACTTTAAAATTATTGAAAAAATGTAGGGGCGATACATTGGCAAATGTTGAAGCTAGAGGCTCATTACACTACTTTAACTATTTTTTGAGTGTGCTTGAATTTTTATGTAATTTTTCTTAAAATTTGTCAACGATAATGAGATTCCAAAAAAGGATATTTGAAAGGAGAACTCCTTTTCAACATTTATTATAAAGCAGAAGACAGATCGGCCTACAGTTGACTTCCACCTCAATGTCAAATCTTTCCAATGACTTCAAATAAATAAATGCTGTGTGTGCCAAAAATAATACTGACATATGAAAAAGCAGCCTCCTAGAAATCTTATACTGTGAGCAATAAACTACTAAAATTACTAGATTAGTAAAGATTTGCTGTTAGATTTTTAAAACAGCAAATCAAAACAGCTTCTTTTATATAGTGTCATTTTCAAGGACACCATCAAAGAAACAAAGGGCAAAAATAATTTTAGGGCAATAATTATGATTTTAAAAATCTGAGCCAAAACCAAAAATTACCCAGGCTTTTTCATTCTCATTAATTATTTACACAGTGTGGCTTTCCTGCTGTGTTGGTCCAGTCTGTTCTTTTGAGCATTATTATTATTTATCATTTCTTGAGCACTTAGCACTGCGTGAGATACAGATGCTAAATTCCTTCCCTGGGGGACAACAATCAAACCCACACAAGCAAAATACAAAGATTAGCTATTGAAGAAATGAAAACTAAATAAAAAGCTAAGGAACACACTCTGAGCTCCCTGTTTTGCTTTATGCAAAGTTAAGTTCATGATACAACACTTGCTTCTTTGGAGGGAGTGCAAAAGAAGACTGAATTTGCCAGATAAACAACTAGCTTAAAAGAAATAGAAAAACAGATTTCAGGGATCATTCTAGGAAATATCCTACCTTAACAATCCTTTACCTTCTGATAAATACAAATTACAAGAACCTACTCCCGGGATCCAGCAGTGCATGCATGGGACCTTTTGAACTGAACTGAACTGACTCTCTGCGTAAGGAATGGCTTCTCCCGGTCTCTGTTCCTGATGAGTGTCAATCACAGTACACCTTTCCCCCTACTTTATAATGACATTGTGCTGAGCTATGTAGGTTAGGAGCAGCCCAAGGTTATTTTTATAGGCCCTGTAATGAAATTTCTCTGCAGTGTCCACTGGGCCAATTTGTAAAGAAACGTACAGATAAACGGATACAGTCTAAGTTCTGGCAGTTCTAAACTCCAGAATCAGGCCCTTAAATTCCTACAGTTCTTTAGATTATATGAATTACTCTACAATTCATGTTAGCCAGCACAAATTTTTGCTTAGGATAGTCTGAATTGGATTTCCTTGTCATTTATACCTGAATGAATCCTGACTCAGAATTTGCCCAAGGTCCAATAGCTGCTAAATGGTAAGAGTCATCATTCAAACCGAGGTTTGTCCAGCTCTACATAGTAGGCATTTCCTGTTAGGTTACTTTACTGCTTATCCTACAGATGTTTAATTCCTAAAATCTAGTTTTCTTTAAGATTGGGAAAGGAGCTGGGGCTGGGGTGGGGTGTTTGATCTAATTCTCTATTGTTTTTTGGCAGTTGGTGTGAGGTGAAAACGACAAATACAGTAATAGCCAATAAGAATTTATTTTCACCCATTTTGTAGATTTACTGAGCAAGAACTCAAGCCGGCAATCACACAAAGTTCTACACAAGAGCAGATCAAAGTTATATAAGACACTAGGAGAGAACAGTATAAAAGTATTCTCTTTTCGCTCTGCTCTACCCAGTTGTAATGACTGCATCCAAAAAAAAAAATGTTTAATACCCACAACACCAAATACTGTGAGCAATAAACTACTAAAATTACTAGATTAGTAAAGATTTGCTGTTAGATTTTTAAAACAGCAAATCAAAACAGCTTCTTTTATATAGTGTCATTTTCAAGGACACCATCAAAGAAACAAAGGGCAAAAATAATTTTAGGGCAATAATTATGATTTTAAAAATCTGAGCCAAAACCAAAAATTACCCAGGCTTTTTCATTCTCATTAATTATTTACACAGTGTGGCTTTCCTGCTGTGTTGGTCCAGTCTGTTCTTTTGAGCATTATTATTATTTATCATTTCTTGAGCACTTAGCACTGCGTGAGATACAGATGCTAAATTCCTTCCCTGGGGGACAACAATCAAACCCACACAAGCAAAATACAAAGATTAGCTATTGAAGAAATGAAAACTAAATAAAAAGCTAAGGAACACACTCTGAGCTCCCTGTTTTGCTTTATGCAAAGTTAAGTTCATGATACAACACTTGTTTCTTTGGAGGGAGTGCAAAAGAAGACTGAATTTGCCAGATAAACAACTAGCTTAAAAGAAATAGAAAAACAGATTTCAGGGATCATTCTAGGAAATATCCTACCTTAACAATCCTTTACCTTCTGATAAATACAAATTACAAGAACCTACTCCCGGGATCCAGCAGTGCATGCATGGGACCTTTTGAACTGAACTGAACTGACTCTCTGCGTAAGGAATGGCTTCTCCCGGTCTCTGTTCCTGATGAGTGTCAATCACAGTACACCTTTCCCCCTACTTTATAATGACATTGTGCTGAGCTATGTAGGTTAGGAGCAGCCCAAGGTTATTTTTATAGGCCCTGTAATGAAATTTCTCTGCAGTGTCCACTGGGCCAATTTGTAAAGAAACGTACAGATAAACGGATACAGTCTAAGTTCTGGCAGTTCTAAACTCCAGAATCAGGCCCTTAAATTCCTACAGTTCTTTAGATTATATGAATTACTCTACAATTCATGTTAGCCAGCACAAATTTTTGCTTAGGATAGTCTGAATTGGATTTCCTTGTCATTTATACCTGAATGAATCCTGACTCAGAATTTGCCCAAGGTCCAATAGCTGCTAAATGGTAAGAGTCATCATTCAAACCGAGGTTTGTCCAGCTCTACATAGTAGGCATTTCCTGTTAGGTTACTTTACTGCTTATCCTACAGATGTTTAATTCCTAAAATCTAGTTTTCTTTAAGATTGGGAAAGGAGCTGGGGCTGGGGTGGGGTGTTTGATCTAATTCTCTATTGTTTTCTGGCAGTTGGTGTGAGGTGAAAACGACAAATACAGTAATAGCCAATAAGAATTTATTTTCACCCATTTTGTAGATTTACTGAGCAAGAACTCAAGCCGGCAATCACACAAAGTTCTACACAAGAGCAGATCAAAGTTATATAAGACACTAGGAGAGAACAGTATAAAAGTATTCTCTTTTCGCTCTGCTCTACCCAGTTGTAATGACTGCATCCAAAAAAAAAAATGTTTAATACCCACAACACCAAATAAAATATTGAGGTTGAACAAGAATACATCTATTTATTTCCATTTAAAAACTACTTTATTCTCTGTCTCACCAATACATGCAAACGAAAACAAGTACTAAAATGATGCTGGCAGTTTACAAATTAATAGCCTATTTTTTGGTAATAATTAAATTAAATGTCATTTCCTCATTTTCCTATTGAAAATACTTCATTTCCTTTATTACTTTTATCATGATTTGAAATTATTGTTTATTTACTTCTTACCTTATTACAACTTGTTTATTCACTTATGGATCTTGCCAATTTTTTAAATCATAGTTTTCATCAATTTAACAGCCTGGCTTATAGATGATGACACAAAGTATAAATCTGTTAAATTAATTTAAAAATTATACTGCTCCCAAATGAAAGTCACTGTTTTGGTACCTATAAAATATACCAATATCTTGAAACTATTAAGGATAATGGTGTGCTCTCCTAGCAATTAAACTGGGATGGAAGTCCCTTGAAAGCCGAAGTGTTAGTGGTTTAATGAACCAGTGGAATTCTCTTGTGGGGATTTGCTTAGCTGAATCCTAGTGGTTTTAAGGCCCTAAGGTAGGAGGCTTCCTGCTTCAACCTAAGCAGCGCTTCACACATCAAGATTTCACATGGACTTGGCATAAGCTTTGGACTGAAGAAAGTGCTTCATCACTTAAAAACAGGTTTAGGGGTAGGGTGGTTGAAACCACTGTTCTGGGGAATTTGGAACTTATTTTGCATTGTCAATTATATTTATTCTTCTTTTTCAAAATCAATGTGCTGTAAAAAATTTAATAGTATAATAAAAAATTATTTCTGCCTCAATTTTAAAAACCTAAGCATTTATACTGACTTGATGGATGTTTGAGTCTGAGTGAACTCCAAGAGTTGGTGATGGACAGGGAGGCCTGGCGTGCTGCGATTCATGGGGTCACAAAAAGTTGAACAAGACTGAGCGACTGAACTGAACTGAACTGAACTGAAAGCATTTATACTCTTTTAGAATTTTAGAGATAAATGAAACATTGTAGGGTGCCATTGCCTTCTCCGCTTAAGCCTTAATTCTAGAGCATTTTAGAGATAAATGAAACATTAAGGCTTCTAGCGGGGAAGGCAATGGCACCCCACCCCAGTACTCTTGCCTGGAAAATCCAATGGATGGAGTAGCCTGGTGGGCTGCAGTCCATGGGGTCGCTAACAGTCAGACAGACTGAGCGACTTCCCTTTCACTTTTCTCTTTCATGCATTGGAGAAGGAAATGGCAACCCACTCCAGTATTCTTGCCTGGAGAATCCCAGGGAAGGGGGAGCCTGGTGGGCTGCCGTCTATGGGGTACACAGAGTCGGACACGACTGAAGTGACTTAGCAAGCAAGCAAGCAAGTCTTCTAGAATCGGAGAATCTTTGCCATTTAGCTATGCAAAAAATTAACAGTTTAAAATTTATATTGGGAAACTTAATGATCTTTGGATTCAAAGATTTCTCCCCTTGACTGTGTTAATCTTATATTAGCATTTGATTTCTTTCTCTATAGAGAGAACAGATAAAAACTTGTTCAGTGTTCCTTCCCTTTCCGTGTTGTATTTTATCTTGAGTAGATTTAAAACCAGATTAGCTGTAATAGGATTCCAGGATGTGGGCAGATGTCTATTGGTCATGGATGATCTCTCTTGCAATCAGCTCCTTCATTATTTCATTGGTACCACCATAGATTGCCTGGACACGGGCATCCACATAAGCTCTGGATAAATAAGAAGATGATTAAAGGAATAAACAAAGGATATTAGAAATTATAAATTTTGTCTCACCAGGTAACTATTAATTACTTTACAGTGTTCATTTAATGAAATTCAAACAATAAAAGTTCTTCATAAATTACTTTTTTTCAGTATGGCATTCACCCTAGATTGGTATGATTATGAAATTCTATTCTGATACTGATCATTTGCATAGATTTGTTTTAGTTTGCTTGAAGAGAGTACAAATTCAAAATAACATTTCTAAATATGTTTCTTTTAATTTTGTAAAATTCAGCACATATAATAAGATCCTCAAAAGTGCTATTTTAAATTTATAAATGAATGCAATATATTAATAGCTTGTTATCTTTAACGTTTTCCCCCAAAAGTTGAAATCTACCAGTTTTATTACAAAAAAAGAGAAAAGTACATATTTTCTAACATTCTTTAGAGTCCCACCAATACTGCTGCCATCAGCAGTATAAATTGATGTTTCAGAAAATTATTACTTCACAAAGTTAACAAGTAACTTACTTTTTGGAAATGATTAATAATCACCCCAGTAATGTATGAGTTAAAAATACCGAGTGACTCAGCACACTGCCATAAAAAAAGAGTTTACTTCTGATAGTAATGACTGCAAACATAACACTATATAGTTGTTTTTATCTTTTCCCATTTTATCCTCTCAGCTCTGGAATTAAGGAGGGTAAATATTACTAATTTTGCAGGTAAAGGAACTGAGGTGCTGAAAAGTTAATACATATACTAATTAATGGTTGCTATTTAATGGTCACATAATAGATCATTGGGAACCTGGAATGAAAAGGTAGGTATCTTGCCACTTTGGCAAATATCTTTTTAATTGTATCAATATTTTCATTGGTCCAGAAATGTAAGATTAGTTATTGAGCTTTGCAGTTTTCTAGTAGGCAAATTTAAAGGCATTTTTTTTCTAAGCCTTAAACTGTTTTTTGTTTTTTTTTTTTTAAATTTGAGACAAATTAAATGTGCTGGCTCTCTAGGAACATGATCAATTCTGAACATTTCCTCGTCCAAGTTCATCATGGTACCTTGCAATGGTACCTTACTTGAGCGCTCAGTATTTATTGATTTGATTTACTGTATTACAAAGGAATTTTAGAGTCTCAATACCTACTTTTTGATGAAACTTGAAATCTAGAGACATTTGTGTTTTCAAATATATTTTTTCTTTCAGACAGATTCCATTGTTGCCCACAAAATCCCGAACTTTAATTTAGAGAACCTGTCTGGCATTTCAGCCTACTTCAGCAACTTCAATGCTTTTGGACCTTTTGGACCGAGTTGGGCACATTATTTTCACATTAAAGAAGTTCCAATGGAGTAGGTAACTGACAGAGACCAGTAGGCCTTTTATAAGTTATTAATTAAATTCAGTCATCAACTAAAATACAGAATGGCAGCAGAAGGAATGTTTAACCACACAGAGATGAAGCTCTTTCTCTCACACTGCTCTTCCCAGCAAACAGGTCTTGAAATGGCAAAACTTAAGCATCTGTTCTCATAGCCTTAAGCCGAATAAGACTGAAGTAGACTCACACTTAAAACCACTTATTTTTATACAAACAGGAAAAAAATAAATAAAACAAAAAAGCATCTCCTTGATCTGTGAAACCAAGACTCAGCAACATGCACAGGCATAAGTTCAGTTCAGTTGCTCAGTCATGTCTGACTCTTCGCAACAGCATGCCAGGCCTCCCTGTCCATCACCAACTCTCGGAGTTTACAGACACACAAATAATACAGTTTAACCTTAAGGTATAAAAAACACAACTATAATGATTTTTTTTTCTATCATATCAAAATATGTGTACTTCATTCACAAACTGCCTAATGTATCTGATTAGCTTTTTTGATATTATCCACTACTCTCTCTTGTCATCTTATGAAAAGTTCTTTCCCTTTGTCTTTGGAGAGAAAAAAGCAGTCTAGTTTAAAAGTTCATACAGTCTTCAAACTAAGAACCCAGCCAAGAAGGCGATTCTTACTCCTGAAAGGAAGTATGTCTCTCAGATTGAAATCAGAAATTTCAAATAAGTCATCCAGTTACCATTTTTGCTTGCTACTGATATGATGGGATTGCCTCTGAGAAAACAGACCAAGAGTTATGCTTTCCTCTAATCCTGGACCATGCAGACAGCTGCCTCTTCTTCACCTAAATGCCCTTCTTAGGGACAGGACTAACCTAGACAAACACTGAGCCACAACGTTGTCTACATTCCCAAAAGCAGTTATAACAGCACAGGTAAGCAGAAAAACATAAATACCCATTATTACTTTACTTTCTTAAGCACTGTGAATATTATAAATAAGATGAGTTAATATTGTGCCTAAAACATAAAAACACACAGGAAAAATTCCAGCAATGTTTTAATTTGTGCTAGCATAACTCAGTTTACTTCTGACTTCAAAGATTCAAAGATTAAAAAAAAAAAAAATCTGCTTTTGTTTAAGGCCTGTTTGAAAGTAGTTCTGAAAGGATATACCAAAACCCAAGTCCAAGGATTGATAAAGAAAAGGAAATAAGTTAGTTACTTCACGCCTACATTCTAAACGAAGGAAAATACCCTACTTGTTGAGTTTTTATAGAAAGTTATAAATTATATATACCCTGTGATTAAACCTTTCTGAGCTACCCAGTAGCTACAGGAAATTAGTAAATTACATCTATGCTGGAGCTTCTGTTCTTAATATAACTTGAATACAATGTTTATTTTCCTTATTAAGGACTATAAGCAAATAAAATGTCTTCAGTTATACTTGCCAAAATGATAAATTTGAAAGTAAGTTTGAATACTAGTTTAGTACTGTTTCCCTTTTAGATATTCTGTGTTTAGATTAATATTATAAGAAGCTTTTAGAAGCTCACAGCATTCTCATTCTCAGATTCAAAACTAAATTGGACTTCTCTCTAAATTGGACTTTATACAGCAAAAAAACTTCCTTGGGAAAATTATATAAGCTGAAAATATTGCCAAATAAGAGGAAAAATATATTTTCTATAATGATAAGGAGAAATGCCACGGAGGGATTACTAAGGCAAAGACTACAGGAAAAGGGAAAGAAGAGACGATGGAGATGGAGGAAGAAACATAGAGGAGGATGCTGCCTACTGACAAACTGGAACTGCTTTGAAATGGTAACAAGAATATTCATGTGTAATACAATAAAAAGGCTGTACTTATTCTAATTAGAAGGAAATACAAATTCTACTTAGAAAAAAATAACACTTTTGATTTGTGTTTAGAGCTAAATAAACAATAAAAAATTAAAGATTTTTATTGACTTCATATGTAGGTTAATTTTTCTGTAATGTGTATTTTTTTTATTTTTTAAAAAGTGATATTTTCAAAGACATACAAATGACCAAAAGGTATATGAAAAAATACTGTATCACTAATCCCCAGGGAAAATGTAAATCAACCACAATGAAATATCATCTCACATCTGTCTATTAGCTAAAGGGCCAAAAGACAAATGGCGAGGAGATGAAGAAATTGCAAACTGGCACACTGCTGTTAGAGAGCATGCAAAGTGGTGCACAGCAGCTGCTATGGAAAACAGTACGGGAGTTCTTCAAAAATTCAAATAAAACTACCTTATGATCCAGAAATCCCACTTCTAGATATTTATACAAAAGAATTGAAATCAAGACCTCCAAGTGATGCTAGCACTCACTTGTTCAATGCGGTATTACCCACAATAGCCAAGATGGGGAAACAACCTGTACATCCATGGACAGATGAATGGATAAAGAAATTGTAGTATAACATACAATGGAATACTATTCAGTCGTAGGCAGAAGGAAATTCTGCAATATGTCACCACCTGGATGAACCTTGAGCACATTCTGCTAAATGAAATAAGCCAGTCACAGAAAGACAAATACCATATGATCCCACCTATATGAGGTATCTAAGGTAGTCAAATTCATGGCCTCAAAAAGGAATGGTGGCTACCAGGCACTAAGGAGAAGGAGAAGGGAGGTTACTAACCAATGGGCATCGAAGAAGGCAATGGCACCCCACTCCAGTACTCTTGCCTGGAAAATCCTATGGACGGAGGAGCCTGGGGGGCTGCAGTCCATGGGGTCGCTAAGAGTCAGATACTACTGAGCAACTTCACTTTCACTTTTCATGCATTGCAGAAGGAAATGGCAACCCACTCCAGTGTTCTTGCCTGGAGAATCCCAGGGAAGGGGGAGCCTGGTGAGCTGCCATCTATGGGGTTACACAGAGTCGGACACGACTGAAGTGACTTAGCAGCAGCAACAAATGGGCATAAAGTTTCAGTCAAGCAAGATGAATAAGTTCCAGAGATCTGCTGTACAGCACTGTGCCTAGAGTTAACAATACTGTATGGTACACTTAAAATTCTGTGAAGAGGGTGGATCTCATGTTAAGTGCTCTTAACAACAGTGAAATAAAATAAAACAAAATAATTAATAGTCAGTGCAAATTAAGGGCCTCCCTGGTAACTCAGACAGTGAAGGATAAGCCTGAAATGCAGGAGACCTGGGTTCAATCCCTTGGGTCAGAAAGATCCCCTGGAGAAGGGAATGGCCACTCACTCTAGTATTCTCGCCTAGAGAATCCCATTGACAGAAGAGCCTGGCAGGCTATATAATCCATGGGGTCGCAAAGAGTCCAACACAACTAGACGACAAAGCACATAACTTAAGAGGATAAGTCATCTTCAGTCTTTGTTCATTTGAGTATGAGTTGCTTCAAACTGGAGGAAATGATCTTGAAATGCATTAAAATGTAAAATATGCATACTTTTGAACCAGCAGTACTACTTTTGGGACTTTGTCCTGTTATAATAAAAAACACATGTATTTAAGATAAACGTATGAAAGTGTTTACTGAAGCATTGTCTGTCACAGTAAAAAACTAGAAAAAAAATCTGAATAACTAAACATAAACAATTATAGTAAAATACTATTCAACTATAAAAGTGATACTAATTTTTCTGAATAATGATTCAAATAAAGCTTTAGTATATTATATATTTATTTATATTTAATATCTTGTATACTAAAGTATATATTCACTTTTTAAAAAAATTATTAAATCCTAGTGGTAAGCTGATAACATGAAATTGTTTCTAGCTACCTGAACACACTCCATAGGCAGTTGAAAAATACAAAGATTTTTGCACCTCCTTTCCCTCTATACTCAGTGTACAAAGAACAAGTAAAGAAGTTTTCCTTTATCTTCACACTATCCAGAAAAGCATAACACAACAGGCCTACTTACTTTGCAATGGGATACTCCCACATGTATCCCCAACCTCCATGCAGCTGCAAACAGTCATAAGCTACTCTGTTTTGCAAATCAGATGCCCTAGATGTCCAAAATAAAAAGCAGAAAAGGAACATTTGAAATGAATTTTCATGAGATGCTTTACAACCGGAAAACAAATGACTGTTTAAATGCATACATTTATCAAACAATTAAAAATAGGCATATCAGTCAACCATAGAAGATTGATATAAATTATATGTGAAATAAATCTCAAGAATACTTTCAGATAATGAATACTTTCTTCATCAACTATATTTCTGGCTGGGTTTCTGTTAAGTCTAGAAACAAAATGTAGAAAATTTAGACTATTTACTAGGTGTTGGGTACTTTAAGCCTAAAAAGAATATAGTAAAAACTTGAATCTGGTCTAATTCATTCAGATCCTCTGTGTGATATGTTAGCAGAAAAATTACATAGTCAGCTATTTTCTTTTGCCTTGTGTAATATGTGTTTGTTTTCTTCAAATATGTCACTTCCCATGCAAAGGCTGCAATTCTGAATTTTTAACTGTAAAAAATATGTTTTAGAGTTTTCAGAAATAAACTGAAAGTAAAAGTGAAAACCTAAGAGGATAGACCTCTATCAAAGCACATACTATCATCTAGGACACTTATTAAAGATTATTGGGGACTTATTATTCCTGAAGTATATATGTATTAATATAAAGTACTTGAAAAATATATTCTTTTCTGATCTAATCACAACAATTTTAACTACTGTTAAAATCCATAAAATAACTGGTTAGTTCAAAATCTTTTCAACTTACTTTCAACAGTGGGAAATATAAAACAAAGGTAAGCACAGACCCATTTTCCTATAAAAAATAATTTTTAACTCAAGCCATAGGACAGGTCAAGATGTTCCTGAGAAATACAGTAACAATATAATGATTAACAGACAAGATTCAGAGGGCAGTGATATTTGGAATTCTACACATTTTTGTCTTTGACAAGTATGTTAGTGAAATATTTGCTGGGTTATAAGTAGTTGCTTCCTCTTCTCCAATATGAAATACCAGTATGTCTATAAACCTGGTGTTTTCAAAGAACAATAAGACCACCAGCTATCCAAATGTCTTTTTCCAAAAATATCTAAAAAATTTTACACTATTTTCTACTAGTTAAAAAACTTGCTGTAAATGTAAAGTATCTCCCCCCAAAATGGTAATTTCTAGTAATTCCACATGACTTTTCAACCTGGCAAGTTTATTATTTTGGAGTCATTACATAAACCACTATTCTGCATATTTCCTCATTCTACTTTTCACTGAAGTGAATACAAGTTAATGAATAACAACAGGAATTTTTTCCAGGTTAGTTTTGGGCTAATGAGATGTGAGAATGTTTGTTTTTAAAAGAGGAGACAAAACCCGCTTTCAGAATCTGATTTAAACTATGTTCTTGCATCTTAAAATACACAAAAGGCCTATGGAGGGGTCTTTCTTCAATTAACTCATCTTTAATAACATTGCTAATCATGTTTAATGAAAATGAAAAATTTTTTTGTTTTGGTTTGTGATTTTGGCCATGCCATAGGGTATGCAGGATCTTAGTTCTCCAACCAGGGATCAAACCTGAGACCCCCGCAGTGGTAACCCAGAGTCTTAGCCACTGGATGGCCAGGGAAGTCCCTGAAAGTTGTCTTACAGAACATTTTTTTTTTTCCTTTTGCTTAATAGAGCATGTACAACTTTTGATTGACAGTAAAAACTTCAGAAATTTTTTCTGAGGTCTAGAAAACCTCTTAAACAGAAAAATTCTGCCCAATCTGCTCATTTCACAAATATCAAAATGTTGGCCCAGAAATAATGAAATTTAATTGCAGTTATATAATGACAGAATTGTGGCTCTATCTCAGGACTTGAGGTATTACTGTTCTTCTGTTATCTTACTCTACTGCCACTCTTCAGCTAATTTGAGAATCAACTACTACTTGAAATAATGAATTAGTCATCATAATTAATATTTGCTTTTCGAGGGTAAGCTAAAAGTTAAAAAGTAACGGGTAAGTTTTAGCACATTATAAATAGGTTTAATGGGAACATTCAGCATTTAAAAAAAAAATTGGTCCTTACTGCTAGTTTTCATTTACTCAGCATTCTTCCTTTAAGACCTTCAAGGCTGAGTTTCACTTTGGAAGAATTCCATAACAGTCTGTGCAAACACCACATTTTAATTACTGTAGCATGCATACCAGTATTTCGCCATGGCAGCAGTGGCAACGTCCAGACGTTTCACTCTGTGCAGCTGGAGACAGCTGTCCACAAAAGCTCTGGTTACACATATGGATGTTTTTAATTCTGCTAGCTTATGCTGCACCGTCTTCAGTTTAAAGGAAATGAAAGGAAAAGATGAGTGAAGGAGAAGAGCATATTTTGAGTCACTTAGCATATAAAAAATTATATGATAAAAGATCTTTAGAACAAAACAGACGTAGAATTAGTTTTTTTCCCCTCAAAAAAGATGCATATTAACTACACAGCTAATATTATATTTCATTACTAAGAAAACGTACCAAAAGACAAGATGCAAAGGTCGATAAAATAACATCTCATATTTTAGGTTAAAAAATTTAGACTACTTAGGGAACTTTTGGAAGAACAGCATGACTAATGGGTGAGCACCATTGTGTGGTATAGTCCTTCAGGTACAGCTGTTGAAAATATCTGTTCTCCTCCGGAATCTAAATCCACGAAGAACTACTAATGAAATCAAGTATGCACATTTCCTGCTTCTCTGTATTGGAATAAAGAAACAGGCTAGAAGGACAATATCAAAATATTATTAGACATTAAGGGCTTCCCTGGTGGCTAAGTGGTAAAGAATCCACCTGCCAATGCAGGAGACACAGATTTGGTCCCTGACCCAGAGAGATCCCACATGCCTTGGGACAACTAAGCCCATGTGTCCCAGCCCCTGCTTACCACAACTAGAGAAAAGCCCACACAGCAACACAGACACAGCAGAGCCAGAAAATTTTAACAAATAAATAATTTAAAAACTGTATATTTAAAAAATATATTTATACTTGTTCAGTCACTCAGTTGTATCCAACTCTTTGAGACCCCACAGACTGCAGCACGCCAGGCTTCCCTGTCTTTCACTACTCCTGGAGTTTGCTCAAACTCATGTCCATTGAGTTGGTGATGCTATCTAACCATCTCATCCTCTGCCGCCACCTTCTCCTGCCTTCAGTCTTTCCCAGCATCAGAGTCTTTTCCAATGAGTCAGTTCTTCACATCAGGTGGCCAAAGTACTGGAGCTTTCGCATCATTTTTTCCAGTGAATATTCAGGGCTGATTTCCTTTAGGATTGACTGGTTGATCTCCTTGCTGTCCAAGGGACTCTTAAGAATCTTCTCCAGCACCATAGCTCAAAAGCATCAATTCTTCAGCGCTCACTGTCTTTATGGTTCAATTCTCACATCCGTACATGACTAATGGAAAAACCATAGGTTGTTTTTAAAATAATTTTTTATTTATTTATTTTTGGCTGTGCCGTGTCTTAGTCGCAGCATGCAGGATCTTCACTGCGGTGCAGGGGCTCTGTAGTTGCAGCACACCAACATGTGGGAACTTAGTTCCCCAACCAAGGATCGAACCTGCATTCCCTGCATTGGAAGGTGGCATCCAGCCTGGCTTTTCACATGACGTACTCTGCATATAAGTTAAATAAGCAGGTGACGATATATGGCCTCTATATACTCCTTTCCCAATTTAGAACCAGTCCGTTGTTCCATGTCCAGTTCTAACTGTTGCTTCTTGATCTGCAAATAGGTTTCTCAGGAAGCAGGTAAGGCGGTCTGGTATTCCCATCTCTTTCAGAATTTTCCACAGTTTGTTGTAATCCAGTCAAAGGCTTTAGTGTAGTCAATGAAACAGAAGAATTCCCTTGCTTTTTCTATGATCCAATGGATGCTGGCAAATTGATCTCTAATTCCTCTGTTTTTTCTAAATCCATCTTGTACATCTGTTAGTTCTTGGTTCATGTACTGTAGAAGTCTAGTTTGAAGGATTTGAGCATTACTTGATAGCATGTGCATGCATGCCTGTTAAGCTGCTTCAGTTGTGTTCGACTCTGTGTGACTCTATGAACTGTGTTGCCCACCAAGGTCCTCTGTCCATGGATTCTCCAGGCAAGAATACTGGAGGGGGTTGCCATGTCCTTGTCCAGGGGATCATCGCAACGCAGGGATCAAACCCACATGTCCTGAATTCGAGGCAAATCTTTACCACTGAGACACCACAGAAGCCCTGCTAGCATGTAAAATGAGTGTTTTACATGCTACTGCATACATGCAGTAGTTTGAACATTCTTTGGCAATGCCCTTCTTTGGGATTGGAATGAAAACTGAGCTTTTCCAGTCCTGTGGCCACTGCTGCGTTTTGTAAATTTGCTGGCATACTGAGTGCAGCACTTCAACATAATCTTTTAGGTTTTGAAATAGCTTAGCTGGAATTCTATCACCTTCACTAGCTTTGTTCATAGTAATGTTTCCTAAGTCCCACTTGACTTCACACTCCAGGATGTCTGCCTCTAGGTGAGTGACCACAGCATCGTGGTTACCCAGGTCATTAAGACCTGTTTTGTACAGGTCTTCTGTATCTTCTTGCCACCTCTTCTTAATCTCTTCTGCTTCTGTTAGGTTCTTATTGTTTCCATCCTTTATTGTGCCCATCTTAGCGTGAAATATTTCCTTTGTATCTCTAACTTTCTTGAAGAGATCTCTAGTCTTTCCCATTCTGTTGTTTTCCTCTGTTTTTTTGCATTGTTCACTTAAAAAGGCTTTCTTATTTCTCCTTGCTATTTTTTGGAACTCTGCATTCAGTTAACTTCCCTGATGGCTCAGACGGTAAAGCGTCTGTCTACAATGCAAGAGACCCCGGTTCGATCCCTGGGTTGGGAAGATCCCCTGGAGAAGGAAATGGCAATACACTCCAGGACTATTGCCTGGAAAATCCCATGGACAGAGGAGCTTGGTAGGCTACAATCCATGGGGTTGCAAAGAGTCGGACACGACTGAGCAACTTCACTTCACTTCTGCATTCAGTTGGGTATATCTTTCCCTTTCTCCTTTGCCTTTAGCTTCTCTTCTTTTCTCAGCTATTTGTAAGGCTTCCTCAGACAACCATTTTGTCTTATTGTGTTTCTATTTCTTTGGGATGATTTTGGTCACCGCCTCCTGTACAATGTTACAAACCTCCATCCATACTGCAAAATATTTAATCTATATGTGCAGAATGCAACAGAAGAATAATAGAATCAGAACACTCGAGACATCAAAGTCCAGTACCTTCCCAACCTCTGCCACCTTTCCCCACTCTCCCTCTTACTTCTCTCAGTAGCTTGCACAATCCTTAACTTGAACTGCATGGTCTGGAACTGTCAATGTCAGCATACCTATTTACCTCCTCCTGCTGGCCATAGACAACTAACAGCATTCTAATCATTCTAATATTCTAATCATTCTGTCTAGACCAACGTCAACTATTCTTGATGGCTCTAACTTCAATCCAATTTTCTTGTATTCCTGACTTTATTGTTCCTGTGGAAAGTCAAATAGAAACAGAGTTTTGATCATTCTGCTTGGAGCCTGAGTGAGAACCTCACTGAGGCTGATAAAAGGCATGGAAGACAGTGACAGTGGCACTAAGTTGATGACATAGTGAAACTCACACTAGAAATTATAAATGCACTCCACCTCCAGAACCAGTGAACCAGGGAAGTTGCTCAGTCATGTCTGACCCTCAGCGACCCCATGGACTGTAGCCCACCAGGCTCCTCCCTCCATGGAGTTTTCCAGGCAAGAATACTGGAGTGGATTGCCATTTCCTTCTCCAGGGGATCTTCCTGACCCAGGGATTGAACCCAGGTCTCCCACATTCCAGGCAGACACTTTACCGTCTGAGCCACCAGGGAAGCCCCCCACCTGCACAATGTCTAGTTCAAAACCATGACAGCCTTCTCTGAGGAAGGCTTCAAGGAGCAGAGGATGCTGACCCTCCTTTGCTGCCATTGCAATAATCTCAAACCATAAAACCTAACCCTTCAAAGCATCATTGTGGTGGAGACTGTTTGAGCACTTTCCATTTTTGGAAAAATGTAGAAAAGGAGTATAATGAAAATTAGGACCAGGCAAAACTCACAGTATGTCAGCTAAAGGCGTTTTAAGGACAGATTCCTCACACATGTCTCAACATAACTACTGTGCTGCTGAAGAACCCAACTGACTGCTTTTCCCTTGGGTTTACTCTGTCCCTGTCTAGTAACAGAAAATGGGACTGACTTCTCATGACTTTAAAACCAAGCAGTGGGAAGGTTGGTACCACACCTTTCCACCTCTTGCATTGCTGCTGTTGTTTAGTTGCATCTGACTCTTTGCGACCCTATGAACTGCAGCACAGCAGGCTCCCCTGTCCTTCATGATCGCCCAGAGTTTGCTCAAACTCACATCCATTGAGTCAATGATGCCATCCAACCATCTCATCCTCTGTCATCCCCTTCTCTTCCTGCCCTCAATCTTTCCCAGCATTAGGTCTTTTCCAATGAGCTGGCTCTTCGCATCAGGTAGCCAAAGTACTGGAGCTTCAGCTTCAGCGTTAGTCCTTCCAGTGAATATTCAGGATTGATTTCCTTTAGACACTTTACCATCTGAGCCACCAGGGAAGCCCCCCACCTGCACAATGTCTAGTTCAAAACCATGACAGCCTTCTCTGAGGAAGGCTTCAAGGAGCAGAGGATGCTGACCCTCCTTTGCTGCCATTGCAATAATCTCAAACCATAAAACCTAACCCTTCAAAGCATCATTGTGGTGGAGACTGTTTGAGCACTTTCCATTTTTGGAAAAATGTAGAAAAGGAGTATAATGAAAATTAGGACCAGGCAAAACTCACAGTATGTCAGCTAAAGGTGTTTTAAGGACAGATTCCTCACACATGTCTCAACATAACTACTGTGCTGCTGAAGAACCCAACTGACTGCTTTTCCCTTGGGTTTACTCTGTCCCTGTCTAGTAACAGAAAATGGGACTGACTTCTCATGACTTTAAAACCAAGCAGTGGGAAGGTTGGTACCACACCTTTCCACCTCTTGCATTGCTGCTGTTGTTTAGTTGCATCTGACTCTTTGCGACCCTATGAACTGCAGCACAGCAGGCTCCCCTGTCCTTCATGATCGCCCAGAGTTTGCTCAAACTCACATCCATTGAGTCAATGATGCCATCCAACCATCTCATCCTCTGTCATCCCCTTCTCTTCCTGCCCTCAATCTTTCCCAGCATTAGGTCTTTTCCAATGAGCTGGCTCTTCGCATCAGGTAGCCAAAGTACTGGAGCTTCAGCTTCAGCGTTAGTCCTTCCAGTGAATATTCAGGATTGATTTCCTTTAGAATTGACTGGTTTGATCTTCTTGCTGTCCAAGGGACTCTCAAGAGTCTTCTTAAGCACCACAGTTTGAAAGCATTAATTCTTCAGTGCTCAGCTTTCTTTATGGTCCAACTATCACATCCGTACATAACTAATAGAAAAACCATAGCTTTGACTACATGGACCTTTGTTGGCCTCTAATTCAAAACGTGACAGGTTACACCAAAACTTTCTTCCTTTCTCAGACTTCCCCTTATTTTTTCAATCTCCTTTTCTATTCATTGATATTTAACAAAGCCAAATGTCTACCTTTTAGTCAGCACAAAGTTTCCCGCTCCCACCCCACACATCTGAGTTTACTCACAGAAAAATCTCAAAGTAGAATAGGAAACAAAATAGTGGAGCAACACCCTCCTACACATTAAAAACAGATGAGTGTATATTCCATGAAAATCCCTGAAGTGGAATTTTTAGCTTAGTCTTGGCGTAGATCAATGACACTACCTATGACACTTCCTTTGGAAAATAAGGAAGAATCTGACAAGTCTCAATATACTTTTGCACATGCCCTCCACAGCATGCAATGGCACATTTAAGAGGTTTTAGAATGTCTGCTTGTTTACTTATTTGTGGCTGTGCTGGGTCTTCGTTGCTGCGTGGGCTTTTCTCTAGTGGCAGTGCATGGGTTCCTTGTTGCAGTGGCTTCCCTTGTTGCAGAGCATAGGCCATTGGAAGGAGATGTCTTGGTTGTGGCACATGGACTCAACAGTTGCGGCTTGCAGGTTCTGGAGCACTAGCTCAGTAGTTGTGGTGCAAGGGCATAGCTGCTTCGAGGCATGTGGGATCTTCCAGGATCAGGGATTGAACCCATGTCTCCTGCACTGGCAGGCAGATTCTTTACCACTGAGCCACCAGGGAAGCCCAGATTTAAGAATTTATGCACCATTTACAACAGAATCAAGATCTCTAAGCCCAAATATCTCGTAAGAGAACTGCTTTGATGAAAATGCTAAGAGCTACTAGAAGTTAAAGTTAAATTTCAGATCAGGATGGGCTCATTTAGGTAATTCTTGCTTCAGTGCATTCAGGTCCACAGGTTTGAGGAATTAATGCTTGCAAGAGCACATAATTTACTCTTCGGGGATAAAGAGTAAATATTTACATATTCTTGGCATTGAGCTGAGTGTTACCAAACAGACTTGGTCTTTGCTCTTCACTACAGACAATGCATCATGCTTTCAGAAATTATGGTAGCTAATAATTGTACCACGTGTCATTAGCAAGGTGCCTTTGGTGAATGATCAGCATGCTCACAGCAGTATTTTTAACATATATTACTAGTCACTCATAGATAAGACTGCAGCTAGCATTTTCCCCTGAAGTTGCAAAGTGGATCAGATAGCATCTCTTTCTGAGTTCTGAATAATACAATTCTTAATAACACAGAATTATGGAATTGAAAGACACTCTGGAGAAGTTACTGAGCCCAGTATTTCATTTAAACAGTGTGACTCAAGGATAAACTATAACAATTTAGGTTTACTATCTGATTTTACAGTTAATTAACCCCATACTTGGGCTTGCCAGGTGGCACTAGTGGTAAAGAACCCTCCTGCCCATGCAGGAGACTTAAGAGATGCGAGTTTGATTCCTGGGTCGGGAAGATCCCCTGGAGGACGGCATGGCAACCCACTCCAGTATTCTTGCCTAGAGAATCCCACGGACAGAGGAGCCTGGCGGGCTACAGTCCACAGGGTCACAAAGAGTCAGACACGACTTAAGTGACTTGGCACGCATGCACACAATCCCACACTCAAGGTCTAAGGACTGAATAGTCCCTTTTTTGAGAAATGTAAGGAAGAAGTGTTATTTTTTACCTATCCTATTTTTCCCCCTAATACTTTGTCCTCTTAGAAGAGCATATATCACACAGGAAATAACTAAAGCTTATGTTAGAAAAGAACGCGAGAAGGCACTGGCACCCCACTCTAGTACTCTTGCCTGGAAAATCCCATGGACGGAGGAGCCTGGTGGGCTGCAGTCCATGGGGTTGCAAAGAGTCGGACACGACAGAGTGACTTCACTTTCACTTTTCACTTTCTTGCATTGGAGAAGGAAATGGCAACCCACTCCAGTGTTCTTGCCTGGAGAATCCCAGGGATGGGGGAGCCTGGTGGGCTGCCGTCTATGGGGTCGCACTACTGAAGTAACTTAGCAGCAGGAGCAGGAGCAGCAGAAAAGAACACTGATTTTTCACTTCACTGTCCATGGGTGAAAGAGGTGGGAAAAGAAAACGAGTCTATCTACTTTGGATTTCTGGGTAATAAAACTAGTGAATGGGTTTCACTAGAGGCAGTAAAACTAGCTCTGGAACCTAAACCTAGAGTGTAGGTTCCAGGACTAGAATATTTATGAAATCTTGAGCATATAACTAAACTTCTCCATGCTTCAATATCTTTTTTCTGTAAAATAAGGATAAATGTAATATTTATTATATGCAGTTGCTAAGAAAAAAGGAGAGACAATCATTTAGCACAGTGCCTAGCATACAGAGAACATCAATCAATGGCACACATTATCATTATTTAACATCTGAATTTTACTACTGTATTGTCCATTCCATGGAAAATCATAAGACTGGACAGCAACTTTGGAGACTATGGATGAGATAAAAGGAAAATCCTGTAACTACTGCAACTTAAGTATGGTAGATCTCCAGTCTAAAAAGAAAATAAATCTTGTAAAATGTGTCCAAGTGGTCAGAAAGGCCCCAAATATTCAAAATTCTAGGATAACAGGTATCAGGAAACTGAATCGTTATATGGTCATAAAAATGACATTTGGCCACATATAACATTTAAAGGTCTACTATTTCAATTTAATATTGGAACCATAATGGTAAAGAACCTGCCTGCCAATGCAGAAGACATGAGACACGGGTTCGATCCCTGGGCAGGGATGATCCTCTGGAGAAGGGCATGGCAATCCAATCCTGTATTCTTGCCTGGAGAATCCCATGGACAGAGGAGCCTGGTAGGCTACAGTCCATGGAGTTGCAAACAGACACGACTGAAGTGACTCAGCATGCACTCATAAGCACATATTATTCATTCTTCTCTGAATACATATCTAGATTGAGTATGAAAATATTATTCAAAGGTACTTATTTAAATAAAACAAGATCAGAAGAAATATCTCAGAAATCTCAGAACCACACATCTACTTGGAAAACAATACTGCTCTTACCAATGCTGTAGATACCTGTAGAAGCAGAATGGTACTGCCACCTAGTGAAATTTAAGTAAACTACCTTTGAAAGAAGTGAAGTGGGCTCCCTCAGTCGTGTCCAACTCCTTGCGACCTCATGGGCTGTAGCCCATCAGGCTCTTCCATCCATAGGATTCTCCAGGCAAAGATACTGGAGTGGGTTGCCATTTCCTTCTCCAGGGGAACTTCCCGACCCAGGGATCGAACCCAGGTCTCCCGCATTGCGGGCAGGCGCTTTACCCTCTGAGCCACCAGGGAAGTCCTCAGAAGGCAACAATAAAATGGCACTTGCTATCAAAATACATACATACATAGCTATACATATGCACATATATGTTATTAAATAAANAACTTCCCGACCCAGGGATCGAACCCAGGTCTCCCGCATTGCGGGCAGGCGCTTTACCCTCTGAGCCACCAGGGAAGTCCTCAGAAGGCAACAATAAAATGGCACTTGCTATCAAAATACATACATACATAGCTATACATATGCACATATATGTTATTAAATAAATACTTTAGAAGAATCTTTTTCTACCATTGGAAAATATTATACCAATTTTCTATATTTTTCATGGTTACATGTCAAATAATATTTAACATTCTGAAGTCTACAGGCAATCTGGGTAATACTACTGACATTTTTGTTGTAATTTAATATGAAATTCATAAACACAGGAAGTGTAGATTTCCAAGGGGATGGAAAATATGTCTATTTGATTCACTTTTTATAGTACCCAGAATAGGGCTAAAGGCAAGAGCATTTTAAAAATTATTTTTTAATTGAAGGATAATTGCTTGACAGAATTTTGTTGTTTTCTGTCAAACCTCAACATGAATCGGCCATAGATATACATATATAAACAATTTTGATGTGAAAGGGGTAGTGGTTGGCTCTGAGAAGTAAATGAAACTAATTCTACTCTGGATACATCTGGGAAAGTGAAAGAGTGATAACAAGTAGTACCACTCTCTTTGTGTTGCTAGGAGCTTACAGTATTTCCAGAGTCATGTCTATCAAATTACATTTGCGCATACAACCTTCAGAAGGCAATAAATACATATTTGCTCAGTGAAACAAATAGTGCATATCAATGTTTCTCAAAATGAAAAGATTACATGAAAAAGAAATTTACAGGTAAAATGACTGGTGTGTTGATAACAAAGAAACAGCAGGATGATTACTTTATGGAAGGCAATGGCACCCCACCCCAGTACTCTTGCCTGGAAAATCCAATGGACGGAGGAGCCTGGTGGGCTGCAGTCCATGGGGTCGCNCGGGGAAGGCAATGGCACCCCACCCCAGTACTCTTGCCTGGAAAATCCAATGGACGGAGTAGCCTGGTGGGCTGCAGTCCATGGGGTCGCTAACAGTCGGACAGACTGAGCGACTTCACTTTCACTTTTCTCTTTCATGCGTTGGAGAAGGAAATGGCAACCCACTCCAGTATTCTTGCCTGGAGAATCCCAGGGATGGGGGAGGCTGGTGGGCTGCAGTCTATGGGGTCACACAGAGTCGGACACGACTGAAGTGACTTAGCAGCAGCAGTGTAATCAATGGCATCCTGTGTCTGTGTGCATAAATTTTGATAAATTTAACTTTTTATAATAAATTTGTATATACTTTATGGTAGTAAATGATAAAATAAGACAAGTATCTACACATTTTATGCATTCATGATATACATTTTCTTATTTTTTTCGTATTTCTCAGCTACACAGTTCACTTGCACTATTTAAGTTGTCTTAAAATCTTCAGAAATTTTTCCAATATATTTATTGAAAAAAATCCACATGTAAATGGACCTCTGCCATTCAAACCTGTGCCGTTCATGGGTCAACTGGAGTAGCTAACTTTAGTGAAAGTTTGTGTTGCCAGGCAGTATTCTAAGCCCTTTATGGGTATTATCTTCATAACAACTCTATGAGATACCTATTCACATTACTCACATCTTACCAAGAAGAAAGTACTTCTGAGAGAGATAATACAACTTGCCTAGACCACAAAGATTTAAGGAGTTGTACTAGGATTTAAATCACACCTGAATTTAACTTCATACAATGCTGTGCTGAAAACTTAGCAAAGTATTTCATCTTTCCTTTTCCCTTCGCAACGCGTTTCAGGCAAGACACTGCACTTAGAACTTTGCAATTAAATTTCCAACTGCAGGATTTTTGTTGACTGCATTATTTATAAGTTGTTCTTCATTTAAGAAGAAATTAGAGGGTTTAAAATTTGATTGACATTTTAGTGATTATGGTCACCATATTCTGAGTTATTCTGAAAATACCTTAAATTCCTTGACAAAAGCCAGGAAGAAGCAAAACCCTTGCAGTAAAGCTAGTACACAAAAAAGCAGAAGATTCTGCTAAAAATGCACGATCACTAACCTCATTTGGGTCCTCAATACTGCAAGAAAGCTTACTGTAAGTGTCCCTAGTGTTCAGTCTCTCACTCCAAAGAAAGGATTTCAAACCTTCCTACTTCCATCCCTATTCACTCACATTTCTTATTTCCCTATCGATATATAAAGACATGGACGTCTTCTGAAGACAGCTTTTGCAAACACTAGAATGGGAAGACTAGAGATCTCTTCAAGAATATTAGAGAAGGCCTTACAAATAGCTGTGAAAAGAAGAGAAGCAAAAGGCAAAAGAGAAAAGGAAAGATATATACATTTGAATGCAGAGTTCCAAAGAATAGCAAGGAGAGATAAGAAAGTCTTCCTCAGTGATAAATGCAAAGAAATAGAGGAAAACAATAGAATGGGAAAGACTAGAGATCTCTTCAAGAAAATTAGAGATACCAAGGGAACATTTCATGCAAAGATGGGGTTAATAAAGGACAGAAATGGTATGGACCTAACAGAAGGAGAAGAAATTAACAAGAGGTGACAAGAATACACAGAAGAACAGTACAAAAAAGATCTTCATGACCCAGATCATTACGATGGTGTGGTCACTCACCTAGAGGCAGGAATCCTGGAATGCAAAGTCAAGTGGGCTTTAGGAAGCATCACTACAAACAAAGCTAGTGGAGGTGATGGAATTCCAGTTGAGCTATTTCAAATCCTGAAAGATGATGCTGTGAAAGTGCTGCACTCAATATGCCAGCAAATTTGGAAAACTCAGCAGTGGCCACAGGACTGGAAAAGGTCAGTTTTCATTCTAATCCCAAAGAAAGGCAATGCCAAAGAATGCTCAAACTACCGCACAATTGCACTCATCTCACA